>JAHPZR010001848.1:77500-82962 GCA_019787425.1 Platygyra sinensis
GACACCTACGAAATTTTTGCCGTCTTCCGGAGTAAGATAAGATAAGATAAGATAAGATAAAATAACTTTATTTATACACGGTTTTTCCATCAGATCATCTAGTTAATTATCTATAATAGTATACCTATCTACCTAACTACAATAAAATTTAATAGTAACAATTCAAATAAAAGAAATAAATAAAAATTCTGCTTTTCATGGAGGCCGTGTCTAAAATTTACTTAAAATTAAGATATTACTTTAAACTGTGGCGACTTAATTTAGATTTGAAATCGTTCAGTGAAGACGCTTGTCTTAGGTCTACAGGTAAGTTGTTCCACAACTGAGCTCCGCTGTACAAAAAAACTTCTCTGGAGATAATCAGTTCGAGGTTGTGGAAGAACTAGTTTATTTTCGGTATTCCTTAAACGATAAGCACTTGCATTGTCACGATATACAAATCTTGATCTCAGATAATCAGGTGTCATACCATGTAATGTTTTATACATTAGGACCGACTTCTGTTCCAATCTTTGATAGTAGAGTTTTCGCCAGCCTAGTGCCCGGAACAAATCATCCAATCATCCAAATTACTTTCATAGCTCGCAGACATTAGGATCCGAGCTGCAGACTCGGGGACATTGTGTTGTGTTCTTAGGCAACACACTTTACTCTCACGATTTAATGCTGGTGTCCCTGCGATGGACTAGCATCCCATCCAGGGGGGAGCAGTCCCTTCATGCTACAGAAACCGGGATAAGCTCCGGCCTGATGGGCCACTTGGCCCGAATGCAGACTTTACTACCCATAACAAGACCGTAGAAATGTCTCATTTTTCTTATATCTCTTTTCTAAATAATTTAACGTCATGCAGTAGAATTACCTAGACATAATTCAGTTTAATTTTCTTGCATGTGAAGAGATTTTTTTGCTCCTTTGAGCTCTATATCTATTACGGCTACGCATTTGACAAAATTAAAAGTTGAAAATCACGGAGTAAGGAATTAACCCTGTCTTTTATGACAATATCACTTGGCTCAAAACCAGAGTGTGGTCATCATATCGAGGTGGTCGCACGCACGCCGAAGTGCCCGGTAAATCAATCAAACACATTGCAAATTGAAATCCTTCCATATTGCATACATGTCCAACAACTCGATAGAAGAGCTTGACGTTTTTCGGTTTTGCACCATACAAGTCCTAGTATTATCAAGTTTTGTATTTATGGTGAAAATGTAGAAATGTTTACACAACATTTCTTATTGTGTGTATATGATCTAGGGCTTATATTCATCATTACGACACAATCCATCACTGTTATGTTAAAGTTTGTGACTGTTAAAGATCCGATCAAGCTTATACATACATAACTGCTTCGTTCTGTGTATATTTTAGGTCTCCGAAACTGCATCAGGGCACATGCTAAAATGTTCATGATGGGTCTATTCCACAATTACCAATTGCACTTAATACTTGACCTAATCGTACCCATTTTGTACTCTTCGCTTCGAGTTTGGTCGAGCCGTGGTTCAGATTTGGCGAGTCGCAGTCGAGTCTAATACCGAAGCGAGACCACAATTCGGCCAAGTGAGCATGATATAGTAGCCATATCGCAGGATATCAGGAAAGTAGATAAGGCCTCTGATTGACTAATTGCAAAGTTTGTTTAAGATAATATGACAAATCAAACTTACCCCCCTCCAGTATTTTTGTTGCAGGTGAAATGTGTTCACAGGTAAAACCAGTGATCAAACGGTCAAATCTGCAGTTCGTATTGTTAGGTTAGATCCCTAGTACTTTGTGATTGATGTGATAAGTTTTTGATTAAACTACAATCCTCGACAAAAGTCTTGGCACGCTTGCCCACTTTTGCAGTATCTGTCAAGGAAATTTATCAGTTCGCCCCCCTCCCCCCAATTCAATGTTGTTTATCGTGATGAAGTTGTCATTGCTCGTTTCCAACATTGTCAGGGGGGAAGGCGGTCCCTTATTCCAGTGATGCCATTAGTTATTGTTTGCAAAATAGCTTGTCAACGCATGTTCCAGTTACCTGATCCAGGCGTGCCAAGGACTTTTGTCGAGGATTGTATTTGCGTGACTAGAGGAGACTATGATATGTTCAGTGGGAAAATCAGAAAAAGGACTCCCTGATTTGTTTCATTTTGTGATGGCATTGACTTCGGCGGCACAAGTAATGCTTTAGGTTGTTCAATTTTTCCTGTTCATTATGGTTTTGTACATTTTGCGAAAGCATGTCAAGGGGCATTGATGCTGGCTTGGCTTCCAAAGAAGGTCGATCAAAATCTTAAATGAGAAAGGCATTATTCTTCCAGTTGTAAGTTTGTTTTTTCAGCGTGCCATAACCCCGATCGCAGATAAAAAAGGACAGTGAATTCCTAGCAAAGGGATGTCATTTATTTTAACAATAACAACAGGTAATACTTGTTAAGAAACTTGATTGAGTTTCACAACCAAACCGGAAGTGCCCTTACATTGTGACATTTCTCGCAAGCTTTCGTGTCATTTTGTGTTCAATTTCGAGCTACCTGCCTCGTTAAGCTAACTCAAATTAATTCAAATGTTATTTAGAAGGTTATTGACACTTCAGAATGCTAAATTACCCTATATTTAATAGCTTTTCAACAGTACTCAACGGCAAGTGAGAGAAAGATTTATTGTGAACCAATTACTTTTCCAATTATTTGCCGAGTACTGTTGAAACACCTATAAAACCTTTACAATTTGGCTTAAAAACACTTTATAACATTAGAGATCACTGTTTTGAACCTATATGTACGGTTTTTCTAGCAAACATGACTGAGAATACGACCAAACAGCCATTTTTTTCGGCCGAGTACTGTACATGAGTAGTGTTGACACAAAAAATAGTATTAACTTCCGGTTGTACGAAAAATTACTTGTTGTCCAAAACGAATTTTGCGATGCAGGGTCCATATGTAATATACGTTACACGATAAACAGGCCTTTGACATTCGTTTTCTAGAGAAGCAGCCGAGGAAGACAACGGCATTGTAGTTTTGCAGCTGTTTTCAAGTTTTCACGGCAAAACGCAGCGCCCTTTATTCACTGACTCCTTCTTTTTTCCCGATGCTTCAAATTCTTAGAAAGTAGGTTTCATCTCAATTCGCTGACTCAGATTAACACAATTTACGTTTACTCTACTGAAATAAAGATGAGATGCACTCTGAGCTTATTCCAAATTAAATGTTTTAATGTAGTTGCTCTGATGACGATCAACCACTCCTCCCCTCCCCACATGATGCTTTCATACCGACCTTGTAGCTCCCCCCCTCATTACCAACATCACCCACAATTATTCTGAAGCTTTAACTAACTATACGAACTATTGCAATCATCAAATCGGTAAAATTCACTTCTACTATAAAGCTAGAGAATCGCAAGTTCGGCTGTATAACAGTTTCCACCAAAATACATGTATTTGCGTGACTAGAGGAGACTACGATATGTTCAGTGGGAAAATCAGAAAAAGGACTCCCTGATTTGTTTCATTTTGTGATGGCATTGACTTCGGCGGCACAAGTAATGCTTTAGGTTGTTCAATTTTTCCTGTTCATTATGGTTTTGTACATTTTGCGAAAGCATGTCAAGGGGCATTGATGCTGGCTTGGCTTCCAAAGAAGGTTGATCAAAATCTTAAATGAGAAAGGTATTATTCTTCCAGTTGTAAGTTTGTTTTTTCAGCGTGCCATAACCCCGATCGCAGATAAAAAAAGGACAGTAAATTCCTAGCAAAGGGATGTCATTTATTTTAACAATAACAACAGGTAATACTTGTTAAGAAACTTGATTGAGTTTCACAACCAAACCGGAAGTGCCCTTACATTGTGACATTTCTCGCAAGCTTTCGTGTCATTTTGTGTTCAATTTCGAGCTACCTGCCTCGTTAAGCTAACTCAAATTAATTCAAATGTTATTTAGAAGGTTATTGACACTTCAGAATGCTAAATTACCCTATATTTAATAGCTTTTCAACAGTACTCAACGGCAAGTGAGAGAAAGATTGATTGTGAACCAATTACTTTTCCAATTATTTGCCGAGTACTGTTGAAATACCTATAAAACCTTTACAATTTGGCTTAAAAACACTTTATAACATTAGAGATCACTGTTTTGAACCTATATGTACGGTTTTCTAGCAAACATGACTGAGAATACGACCAAACAGCCATTTTTTTCGGCCGAGTACTGTACATGAGTAGTGTTGACACAAAAAATAGTATTAACTTCCGGTTGTACGAAAAATTACTTGTTGTCCAAAACGAATTTTGCGATGCAGGGTCCATATGCAATATACGTTACACGCTAAACAGGCCTTTGACATTCGTTTTCTAGAGAAGCAGCCGAGGAAGACAACGGCATTGTAGTTTTGGCAGCTGTTTTCAAGTTTTCACGGCAAAACGCAGCGCCCTTTATTCACTGACTCCTTCTTTTTTCCCGATGCTTCAAATTCTTAGAAAGTAGGTTTCATCTCAATTCGCTGACTCAGATTAACACAATTAACGTTTACTCTACTGAAATAAAGATGAGATGCACTCTGAGCTTATTCCAAATTAAATGTTTTAATGTAGTTGCTCTGATGACGATCAACCACTCCTCCCCTCCCCACATGATGCTTTCATACCGACCTTGTAGCTCCCCCCCTCATTACCAACATCACCCACAATTATTCTGAAGCTTTAATTAACTATACGAACTATTGCAATCATCAAATCGGTAAAATTCACTTCTACTATAAAGCTAGAGAATCGCAAGTTCGGCTGTATAACAGTTTCCACCAAAATACATGTATTTGCGTGACTAGAGGAGACTACGATATGTTCAGTGGGAAAATCAGAAAAAGGACTCCCTGATTTGTTTCATTTTGTGATGGCATTGACTTCGGCGGCACAAGTAATGCTTTAGGTTGTTTAATTTTTCCTGTTCATTATGGTTTTGTACATTTTGCGAAAGCATGTCAAGGGGCATTGATGCTGGCTTGGCTTCCAAAGAAGGTCGATCAAAATCTTAAATGAGAAAGGTATTATTCTTCCAGTTGTAAGTTTGTTTTTTCAGCGTGCCATAACCCCGATCGCAGATAAAAAAAGGACAGTGAATTCCTAGCAAAGGGATGTCATTTATTTTAACAATAACAACAGGTAATACTTGTTAAGAAACTTGATTGAGTTTCACAACCAAACCGGAAGTGCCCTTACATTGTGACATTTCTCGCAAGCTTTCGTGTCATTTTGTGTTCAATTTCGAGCTACCTGCCTCGTTAAGCTAACTCAAATTAATTCAAATGTTATTTAGAAGGTTATTGACACTTCAGAATGCTAAATTACCCTATATTTAATAGCTTTTCAACAGTACTCAACGGCAAGTGAGAGAAAGATTTATTGTGAACCAATTACTTTTCCAATTATTTGCCGAGTACTGTTGAAACACCTATAAAACCTTTACAA
>JAHPZR010001849.1:0-12500 GCA_019787425.1 Platygyra sinensis
GCAAGCACTTCCTGACAATGAAATTCACATAAAGAAGCGATCTCAAGAAGGCTTCTGTCTTGAAGTGTTGGTCTCCTCTGAGATGAGTGAGAAGCTTGATGCCATTCGTAATGGATTGGTAGATCCCATGCAGCAAATAGCACCAATTTTTATGCCTACAATCCGGCCTGGCCCAAGCAGCGAGATCCGAGGAAACTTTTTTCTTGAAGACGACCCCTGGAGCAGAGATGTTCGCACAGATGACTCAGAAGAGGAGCAAAGTGAGACGGTTGAAGAAGGAGTGACAGAAGAACAAAGGAGCAATGGTTTGGATTTGAACATTTTCCTTGTCGTGGAGGAACAGCACTTAAAAACTGTTCAGTCTACCGTGAATGGCCTAAAGGTTCCAACAGGAAGGAATATGTCTTACGTCATTCTGCCTCAGAAGGGACGAGGAATTGGTGTAACCAGGGCTATTATCAAAAGCCTAGCAGAATGTCTAGACTTTTCCTTGTACTGGACGATAGATGACGATGTCAAATTTATGTATCAATTTGATGAAAATGATCGCAAGTGGCATAAGTGCTCACTCGCCAGAGGGCTTCTGTTTGGTCAACGTGTTTTCCAAACGTGCCTGAAGAAGACCGTGAAAGAGTTATCTGTTGTGCAAAGATGTGCTTTTGTTAATGAGATGAAATTTCCAGGTTATGCCTCAAACACCAAAGGAAAAGCTATGTACCTTCTTATCGATGAGGGTCAATTTGCTAAGGTGCTGAAAAACCCAGGCCTTTTGCATTCTCCTTTCACACACATATCTGAGGATTGTGGTGGCGATATCGCAAAAGAAGAGGAGATGAAAGCTTTTGAGCAAGAGTTCGTTGAAAAGTGTACAAAACTTCTATTTGATGACACTATCAACCACATAGCTGGCATTTCAATCGCTCACGAATCAACTAAGAAGTACGACTACATGAGCAAGTATCCCACTGCCGATTACATGCAAAGTGAACAGAGATATCAAGTGGTTCTAAACAACACTGCTGCTTTAAAGGGAATGAACTTTGTCACTGATGACATCATTTTCCACGAAGATGAAGACCAAGTAAAAGACATCAACAAACGAAACACACCTTACTGGGGCGTAAAGGGCAGTGAGAAGTCATTTTGTCGTGCACTTACTGTGAGTGGTGTGATTGGCTATCAGGTGATTCGAGTTGTTCACAGCCACAAAAAGCTGATTAATGTCTTTGACAGGGTAGGTCCATCATACATTGGATTCCAGTCGCCATACAGATCTGAAGATGAGGACGAAGAATTAATCAGCTGTGTAGGGAATGCATAGTATTACTATCATTTCTGATTTGCATTTCGTTTTTTCCTTTTCATTTTGAATCATGATAAAAATTTATTTTCACCAACTAAATAGAGATTGCTATTATTTTAGTGCTTTCGATTAAGTATCCTCGTGCTGTAGCTTAAGCTTAAGTTGTTCAAAGGCCAATCGCTTAGGTGCTGTATGTGTAAAAGCTAGCGAGTAAGGAAAAGCCGTGAATAAAAATTATTGAAATGTCGAATGGCTTCCTTTATTTCTTCATTGATATCTTATACCTTGATTCCTTTGCTCTTGGTGTGCTGGCCCTCCAATGCAATAAAATCCCTATTGCCAATATCTTTTGATGGGTACGTCATAGGATTTTGGGAACACTAATTACATTGTACGACCTCTCACGATTTTATACAATTTTGCACATTTGCAAGGTGGCCCATCCTAGCTATTTGCCGGAAATCAAGCACGCCCCCGTTGCCGCCCATACCGTTCTATTTTTAGAAACAGAAGAATCTTTTTACGCAGTTGATGGCCCAAGATGTTGAAAACATTTTACCGACCTCTGTAAGCCCACTACAGAACTGTTGTGCTGTCTGTTGTTTTGTTGCTGTCTATTTTAACTTAAAAGAAAGTGAAGTGAAGATTGATCATCGCAGTAAATTTTCCAATTTAAGCAACTGGAAAGAAGAAGCCTGAAAAAAATCAGGGCTTCAACGGGATTCGAACCCGTGACCTCCGCGAATACCGGTGCGATCTCTACCAACTGAGCTATGAAGCCACACATTGGGAGCGAGGTCAATTTATTGAGTTCATATTTTCCCATGTAGTGAAGTGATGTGAAATATATATGAAATAATTCATATTTTGTACTGCGGTTGTATATGAAGTGAAGATTGATCATCGCAGTAAATTTTCCAATTTAAGCAACTGGAAAGAAGAAGCCTGAAAAAAGAAAGTCGAAAGAAGTAAGTCTTTGGTTTATTTCTTCAGGTACTTTATTGATCTCTGCAGCCAAAACCTTCTAAGTTTGTTCAGAATTAGTGGTTAGTATTACCAGCGAATGGAAAATTGTTGCATCTTGTCATTCCAAGTTGTCAATGCATTCTTACTCATTTACCATTTTATATTGCACTTAACCAGTGTAAATTGCTGATTATATAAAAATGTATTGAATGGTGTTGTATACTAGATCTGAAAATGTTTTTCTTATAGAAACATTTCCTCCGTTTGAGGGATACTAGATTTTTTGCAAAGTTTAGTTTCATTTTCAACTTTTTTAACTCGAGTAGCACTTTTATGGTGTAAAGTTTTAAATTGTAATATAGTTAATTGGGTAGCCACTGGTGTCCTGCCAGGAGCAAAAGACAGAACACACCTTGATAGACATGTCTTCATGCTACTTGGTAGAGGTCTTTTGTTCTGATTATTTCTTGTATTACTGAGTTTTTAATTTTGTTAAAAGAGCACGACAGATAATTTTTACCTGAGGCCTTTTGGATTGTACAACACATTGCTTGATCAAACTTTGTGTTAAAGCGGTTTTTTTAATTTAGTGTCGTACAACCAAAACTAAACCAATAGGCCATTTTGCAGTTGTGTGCTTGGTTACCTGGCCTTTGAATGTAAGCGGGGCTGGAGTTGACCTTGTCTTGCTACATACCTCCATGCTTTTTCATTCACATGCCAACTAGTTAGCACAAGAACAACTTGATTAGCACAACGAAAGTAGTGGGGTCTGTTTCAAATCAAGGTCACGTGCAGCCTCGCTGTCGTTCAAAGGCCAGGTCACGGAGCAGACATCAGTAACATGGTTTATTAGTTACCAAACTGACTACTCAGTCAATCTGAAACTGAAGTTAAACCAAAAACTTAACCAAAGTAATTGCCTGATTTTTTTTTTGACAATTACTGAAAGCCACTCAAACTACCAAGTTATTACAATAAGTAATTTTTAGGTTCTGATCGCTTAACATTAGACATTGCTGTCCCACCAGGTAGGTGGGACACCAATGACATGTCAGGCATGCCTGCTACTTGGTGGATGTATGTTTCTTCTGTATTTTTTATGTGATGAATATTGTTTGTTAAGAAGACATTTATTATATTTGTCTTAGATAATGACTTTTGGACTGTACAATGCATTGTATGGTCAAATTTTTAACTTCTATGTTCACTACCAAATCAGTACAGTGCATAAAAAGTTAGTTCTTATTTCTTCTTTACAAGCTGTTCATCATATATATTAAGACGCCCCAAGGTAACGAAAATGTCGTAAATGGCATTTTATGTTGTTTTCCTAGGCGGAGCGTGGAGGGGGGATAAGTAGTCAAAGTATCATTAATTTTTTTTTAATTAATTGTATTAATTGTTTGCATGTTGATAGAAGCTTTTGTGATGTAGGCTCTACATGTAAAACGAACATTTTATTTACTGCTAACTGCAAGTAAAATATAGCTCTATTTTACTGAATGAAAGTGATTCTGGACAGGGTAACCTGTCAAATTTAGAGAGTAACCAGAAATAATACTGTCCTCATTCTAATCTATAGGAACTCACGCCAGATTTGGCAAAGTAGTTTATTGTAGTGTTTTCATACTTGTTCCAACTTTTTAATATTGCTTTGTTGCTTTATGAGAAGAGTTTTACCGAGCTTGACAGCTCTAGATAACTTAATTTCTTTAGATCTCACACGTTCTCCTTTTATCCTCGTACAAACTCGGTGAATTTTAACGAAAAACGTGTCTCGTAGTTGCTCTGTTTTGATGAAGTGTTCAGTTGCAAGGCATTAGTAGTTACTACTATTTCATTATAGTTTTATGAAGATTGTAAAACGTTTTGACAAGTTAAAAAAGAAGATTAGTTTTTTTTATGTTGTACGTTGTTTTTACGTTGTACGGGCAAGCGGTATGTTTAGGACGTTCGCGTTAATTGTTTCTGCGCATCCTTACTGCGCATGCCAATTTCTGTGATAGACAATCTCCCATCACTGGCATTCACAGCGATGCACTGATTGCTTGAAGATACTAAACAGCGCTACGAATGTATCACTGATAGAATTTGGCGGGAAAGGGGTTGCATTTTCAATTGAATTGTATTGTATTGTAGAAACCTGTGAGAAGTAAAATGCAACGGTATGGGCAGTAGCCAATCAGAACGCAGTGCATTAATTAGCATCTAATTAAAAATTCCTCTCGACCAATCAGTGTGCAGCATTTTTTCACGTGACTCGTGATCATGTGACAAGAAAATACCAAACAGCGGTTATAAATATTATATTCCAACGCATTTTTATAGATAACTTGACGTTTCGTATGCTAGTCAACATACATTTTCAAAAGTGACCGTTACAATTTTTTTGAAAACTATATATATATCGTAAAACAATAGAGGTCTGGAACCTAGACTGAGAAAAATGATCTGCAGCAGTACGTGTCTAGACATAATGAGGAGTTATAGCTAAAACAGCAACAACTTCTCACTACTGATATTGACATTAAGGGAAGGCTTTAGATCTTGAATGAACAGTCTCTTTAATTTTGCAGTGAACGTCAGTTTTTCCCGACGCTAAAATGTCAAAGTGATCCCATTTAATGTCGTGGCCAGTGGTTTTTACATGATCAGCAATGGCTGATGAATGGTCACTTTTCGCGAGGGCCTTGAAATGTTCTGTTTTTCTGTCATGGAGTCTTCGTTTTGTTTTGCCAATGTAGAATTCATCACAGTTCCAGCAACCAGCTTTATAGATGACCTTGGACCTCTGAGATCGGTTCAAGCGATCTTTGTATGGAAAAAAGGATTTGATGCGGCGTGTGTTTTGGAAAATGATCTTGAGATTGACGAAAGAGTAGAAATTGCATACGCATGATTTCAGACGTTTCGTGACTTGGTTACTGTGAAGACCTAAGTAGGGTAACACGATTAAGATTTCTTTTTTGGGGACTGTAGCATGAACAGGGTTATTTGGTTTGTTATTATTTTTGTTCAATACATCGTTAATGTTGAACGTAATAACACCTTGAGGGTAACCATTTTGCAACAAGAGCTTTCTCAGATCTTTAATAGCGGCCTGTAATAAAGATGGCGAGGAGCAAATTCGGAAGCATCGATAGGTGAGAGTGCGGATGAAGTTGATTTTGTACTTGCGAGGTGTGAATGAATCCCACTTGGTATAAAGGCCTGTGAATGTCTTCTTCCGGTAGACAGATGTAGAGAAAGTGTTGTCAGGACAGCGTTTAAGAAGGATGTCTAAAAATGGAATGTTATTGTCTTCTTTGAATTCAATAGTAAACTTTAAGATCTAAAGCCTTCCCATAATGTCAATATCAGTAGTGAGAAGTTGTGGCTGTTTTAGCTATAACTCCTCATTATGTCTAGACACGTACTGCTGCAGATCATTTTTCTCAGTCTAGGTACCAGACCTCTATTGTTTTACGATATATATATATATAAGGGAAAGGGAGGCTCAGTGGGCGTACCGATTAAAGACTATTTCCCCTCTCGGGCTTAACAGTGACGATTTTTTTTCGAGACGTAATCCCAGGAGGGATTTATTTTAAGCAATACAATATCCTGTCATTTAAACGTTTAGATATTGGTTTGTTACATGAACCATAATTATAGTTATAGTTTAGTTGTACTTTTGTTAGAGCGTTCTTATTAGAACACTTAATTGTGAGAATTATGAATAGAACTTTGGCATTACAACCTAATAGTGGCCTTTGTAAGCATTTCTATAGGCATTTTTCTGTTAGTTTGAGACTCTCTGTTGTTAATGCGCAGACTCGCTTATTTGCTCAGTTTGTAAGGATTTTAGTGTAGAGCGCGCGCGTGGAGCGCACGCGACAAAAATGATAACGTTGTATAGCGTCTTGCATCAGATTGTAACGTATTTCTTTTAACGGTTCAGGCCACTCCGTCAGTTGCCCTGACGAAGTGTTTTTAATAAACACGAAATATCGGCAAAGTCATTTTGTTCCAGTTTTTTGAATATATATATATATATATATATATATAGTTTTCAAAAAATTGTAACGGTCACTTTTGAAAATGTATGTTGACTAGCATACGAAACGTCAAGTTATCTATAAAAATGCGTTGGAATACAATGTTTATAACCACTGTTTGTGTTATTTTCTTAATCGTACCTATAACAAAATTCTCGATCGTGATTGGTTCTCCGCGCGCCTATTTGTCACGTAATCGGCGCGCGATCACGTGGGTGTCCAATTACAGCTGTCCGATTTGAACTTTTGTAATCGGACACCTGTAATTGGATACCCACGTGATTTTCACGCCAATTACGCGCGCTTCAGTGGCTTCCTTAGCAATGTTTTCTGCAGTTTCAAAACTTAGGAAAAGCGCTACAGACGTTTTCGTTCAAAAGTTCTCAGAAGACATTTTCTTTCCGAAATTTCTTATAGATACGATTAATTAGTAATTGGACCTCGTGTCGTAAAATTCAGGGAGTAATCGTGCTCGTAATTTCAAATCGGCCTCGCGCTTTGCGCTCGTCCGATTTCAATATTACTCGCTCGATTACTCCCTGAATTGTACTCCACTCGGTCCAATTACTATTACTAATCAAGCTTCGATGGCCTAAGAGCAAGAGTTTATACGATCATTTGACAAGGTTTACTGTTTGGCCGTCGGAGGACTAGGTCCGAGTGAATCCGCGTACGTTACACTCCACCTTTCCGTCTTGGGTTCTGTAACCGTAATTCTTCGGGCCAGCGGCAGCAAACTCGACGATGCGTTCCCTGGGTTTCAATTCGATCGCTGATAAATTTGCCGAGATAATCACCCGTGGGTGGCAAATAATTTCAAAATGGCCGCCGATATAAGTTCGAGAAAACGCGGCGTCACCTACCACCAGTAGGTGGGTCAGGCTGGCAAACCGAGGGGTGGATGGGAGGAAGATACCCCCTTTTCCCCCTAGCTGGCTGCTGACGTCATAAAAAGGTCCTAACCCCATGTAAGCCTGCATACGGCGGCTGAGCCCGCAGTACGAGCGGCAGTCAAAACTTAGCTGTCCCACCGAAACGACACGATAATAGCCTTTTTCTTCGCAGGTAACAAAAATAGAGACAATGCTAAAGTTGCTTTGGCTTCTTCTAATACTTAACTCGAAAATTCCGGGTTTAGTTTGACGAGAAACGGGATATTTTGTTCAAAATAAGACAACTATCACCTACCTGGCGACACTCGACGATCTACGAGTGAGTTGTCATGCCGGACGCCGGCGACTCAGATTTGGCGCCAAATTAGAAGCTTGGAGACACAAACTTCTTCATATTTTTCACATTTTAAGAACTGATAGGGTTTTGACAATTGTAAATCCCTTTTCGTGAATATTCAGTGCCATCTCCAGCGACAAAAGTTGGCTAGCTTCAATGCCTTTCCTGTAAACTTACATTGACGTCAGGACAGTAAAGTTTTTTCCGCCTGCTGAATCCTGATTGGTCAATTCAAATTTCCCGCCCGTCGACCGTATGCAAAGAGAGGATACCCCCTCTGTAGGTTTAAGTCATGATGCCAGCCGTGGAACCTTAGCCGCCTTATATTTAGATATGACGATACTTGAACATCACATCGCGAAGAATGCCTATTGTTCTCGGGACATTTACTTGCAGTTGGAAAGGTCTGTGATAACGCTTGTTATTATTCATAGCACCCAAAAGAAGCTTATTCATTGGTTGCTATGAACGCACGGCAATGCTCATTAGCCTGATGGAGGCGGCAAACTAAACAAAGAAACCAGTGCGCTATTGTTACTCCCTTTGTTTCGTTCAGCACAAACCGCTTTTGTTTCTTACTTTGTTTGAATAGACAAGTTTTTCCTTTTGTTACGTCCTAAGCGAACCCAAACACTAGCTAACATGGCGATCGATGTACTGGTAGTCGATTTGATCCCGGCAAATCCAATCGAATTGTTCGGTAATCGAGCCCAAGCTAACACCAATCGTTCGGGTGCCTAACGGTCGATTATCGAGTTCAGTGGAACGTTTGATTATCAAACGATCAAGATCAATCACAGTAAATAAAATATTCGATTTTGCTCGATTACCGAACACAAACAAACACAAACAAACACAAATAAACGATCGACCTTGGTTTTGTTAGTAGATTTTAGACATGCCCGACCTGCGGGAGTTCATATGTCTTACTTCACTTTACTTTTTAATTTACCTAATTTTACTTTACTTTAAGAAATTTCCAGTTCATTTCGAATTACAAGCGTATTTCGATCACCGGCGACTTTTGATCGCGTTGACAGGGGTTGAATAAACCAGCAGCTGTACCAAGCTGCTGTTTTGAAATTCGCGGAAAATTATAAATTTTCCAAATGAATGATTTTCTTGAATAGGCTTTTGTTTCGTATTGGCAACCATTGTTATTCAGTCATGGGCTGAAAACAATGGCATCAGCGCCATTTTCGAACGGAACTCTGACTTAAAATTTTAGAACTGAAAGGGATAGTGGTTATCTTTCACCAATTTTCAAAATCAAAACGGATTCTGTTTCAGGAAAGATCCATCTTCCATTTCCCGCTCTTGGGTTTTTGGAAGCTAGTTTGAGTTTTCAGAAAATCGCTCTGGAATTTGGCTTCCATACAAAAAATACCCGTTTTTTCGTCATTTTAGGGGTTAAAGGGATAGGCCTTACACTTTGTAAAACTTCTTCCTTTTATGTGCAAATGAAAGATTAACCCTTCCTCTTCAAAAGCCCGCTCTTGGGTTTTTAAGTTGTTGGTTCTGTAAATCTGGGAAGCGAGTTTTAGTAACGCCGGTTGGCTGATTTCGGCTCTTTCTTCTCTTATTCTGGGCTAATGAGCGGCGCTCACATTCAAATTTCCCCGCTTCAGTGGTTATGAATAATTAATGATGTCCAAGCATTCTGCCCGATGAGTATTCACATTCGTTTTCGATCGCCTTTTCCCCTGTTCCTATTTTCAACTTCTGAGCGTTCATCTATATTTCTCAATGATTGATTCAAATTTAGGTAAATGCCGATAGCACCTCAACACCACTGAAATCTGCCATTTTGAATGCAAACCTAAGATGGGTAAGGGAAAGATAATAATAAGGCAACAAAATTATAGACGATGCACGTAAAGTTTTGGACTAATGACATTGTCATGTAATCACTTATTTCGTTTTTGGATGCTTCGAGTAATTTGATCCGAGGCTACTGGGATAACTAATACCAGTTCTGTATGTCGTTAAAACTTCGAGTTAATCACGAAGCCTTTTTCAACTATGGAACTATGGTTTTTGATTAACATAAATAGTAAATGTGCATGATAGATATGTACACATTGCTTCAAATTAAAATATTTTTAAACTGTGTATCAAAGCCATGTTTACATGTCATGAAAATTTTCTGGATTTCCTTTAGCGTGATCGAGAGTTTTTCTACAATCAAGATCACTTTGTTGATCTATCATACATAGGCTAATTTAGATTAATTAATAATGATAACAAAAAGTAGGTTTTGTCCTTTTTAATATTTTTATTGATTTGTAATGTAACAACCTATATTTGTCTTTCTGTTGGTATTTACACTTTCGAAGACTTACTCTTCGATTGGTGAGGTTTTCATAATTTAAATACATGATAGTAGCGACTTGCATGTACAGAGTTCATAATATACAATACATTTGAGACAACACGACAACCAGTCGTGAAACAATTCTGGGCAAAATAAATTCTCACGTAACCATTCCATCAGGAACGATAATAACTTAAGTTCGCACTCTTCTTTGACTCCTATTCAAACTTTTACATGTAATCGTTAGCATTCAAGTCCTGGACATTCATTTTCTGCCCTTATTTCGATTTCGTACATAATTTTTATAGATTAAAAATGCGTTTGTCTCGTCCATCAGTAGAAGATGAAACATAAAGTTCATCCATGATTCTACCAGAATCAAGCCAAGTCTCCGGAGAACCTCTTTTCTAATTCTCTTCCAAAATCATGCAATGTCTATGCTTGCCTTTTCAAAGTAGCAGGCCCAAATTTCTTCTTCTTCCATCATATTACATTTATGGAGCTTTTAGCAGGATCGTCTATCTGGTAAGCTTCACAGCAGCGTCTTAATTCTTCATGTACTAAGCCATTTATTTCTTTCGCATATTCCTCCTGTATAATATCTGCTATTTTATTCCGAAGAAGTTGTGCTTGGAGTCTAGCTTTATCCGCACCCAGATGCCCATGTGGATTGATCACGATTGTGAACGCTAAAAAATCTGCCATTTTTATACACAAAAATACACTCGTATGATCTTAAAATAACAATATTATATCACCCCTTACGTTAACTACTACATCTTTCCCGAAGCAAAGTTTCACCCAAAGCACAAATGTCCCCCCATTCCGTGTGACGTCAATTGATGGTGTGACTTCGTCACTATTCATGTGACGTCTTCACATTCCGAAAATATATGATTACCTATCCTTCAGAGAACTTAATTTCATACGACATAACACTCTCTAAGAACTTGACGCTTTAAAAAGATTTTAGCTCGACAGGGTCTTTCGTTTTGTATAAAAAAACCCGAACTTTTGTGTTGCGTGACATTAAAACGGCGGCCGGACAAAGCTGTCATATATGTCAATTCTTGGCTTGCAGGTGACGTCATCATTTTGGAAAATCTAAAACTAAAGAGCCAACAAAGTTGTTATCCTCATCAGGCATTAGAGGTGGTAAATTTATATCTGTTAACAACTTTTCAGCTCAGTAGCTTGCTCCGTCTGGAAACCAGCGCATTTTGAATTTCAGAACTATGGCAGTGCGTGACATAAGGCTACCAACGCTTTTGTCGAAAAAGACCTTTTGTCTAATTTAGCCTATTCAGTGGTTAAAGTATTAGGGAAAGTGCTTATGAAAATGCTTCTTTGTTCAGTAAAGATAATCAGTCGCCTAGATAGCCAAAGTAAGTTCCAGATGTTTACACTATTTCCCAGCCGCCATGTTGGTGTCCCACAGAGGCACACCAACAAGGCGGCTCCATACTGGGTTCTGTAAATCTGTGCAAAATATTTCGTCAAACATTTGAAGTTTAGGAAAACGCACAGACCTAAAACTTGGAGAAGTGTTTTCTCTATCAATCTCCTATAGCATTACAGTACCTTAACTTTATCTACTGAATGGTTTTCGAATTATTTCTTTTTTTATTGCGGGACAGTGAAAGGCAAGAACAGGTGACTTATCCTGTATACATTTGCTAATTTGATGACATATTAATTGCGTTGTGGCATAATCGATCGCATGTCAGTAACAATTGTGTAACTGACCGCGTGGTTTACTCAGTTAAATCTGTTCGAGTTTCTTGGTTGATACGATGTATTCTTGGTTTTCACGTGACGTCAGAAAAAAAAACAAAATTAAAATTTTTAGTTTTTACCTTTATCAGGTAAAAGTCATTTTCAAACATACATCTGTTGGCCTGTCTTCAGCTCGGTAGACCGCTTTGTTTTGAAAATAGAACACGGTTTTTTCGCAATGCGTGACATCGGCATTGTTTCTTGGTAACATATTACATGCACGAAAATATCGATTCGCCTTATGTGTTCGAGTTCTGATTAGCCAATATGCTGAGAGAATGTTTTCAAGTTTAACAGAGAGAATAGAGACATTTAGCACCAGGGTTTTCGCGCTAACGGCAAACCGTAAACGGCAGTTTAAGGTTAGGCGTTTGACGTTTATGGCTTCTATCACTTTAGCTACACCTCTACAACCTTAAGCAAAGTCACATAGAAAACAAGCTTTGAAAAGGTAAGTATGTCTCAACACTTCAATTCGAGCGTATTTTTATTGTATTAACCAAAAACTTCGAAAACAACATGAAATTGAAGAGACCGCCATATTGAATTTCCAGACAACAGCAGTGTTTGGTTTTCGACTGGCAACAAGAAGTCATATTTTCACTCATTCGCTAAAAAAATATATCTAAACTTGTTCTAAAAAAACTGGTTTACATAACTTTTTGATTTGTACGTGGCATAAAAACAAATTCAGGATAAAAAACGTTAAGGTAACTCACTTACGTGAAAACCTACCTCTTGGCGTTGAAAACGCGCGTTGAGAACTTCGAACGTGACCGCAGGGTTTGATCACGTGACCTCCACCGGTTTGCCGTTCGAGGTTTCCGCTGAAAAACCTGAAGCTAAATGTCCCTAATAAACGTTTTAGAGC
>JAHPZR010001849.1:20000-23975 GCA_019787425.1 Platygyra sinensis
TACAACTCAAATGGTTAAAACTTTCGCTAAAACTGCTTCGTGCATTGTATCACACTATTATCACATGTATGGCTTATATCCAGATATGATCACTGTCTGTTCACTGACAGAAAATGGAAATCAAAGGCTTTTTCCCACAAATAGCAGTTAATTACATGTGTCTTGGCTGGTACTCAAAGGTCAGTAGCAAATGATAAAAACTTTTGCATGTAAGCGGAATCATCTTCAAATAAATAAGGATACCTTACAAGGTAACTCAGCTAATTTCATGTAACCAGAGTCAGACAGACAGTAGAAAAAGGAGACAAGGCAATCTAGCACATCAAACATGCGATTGACCCTAACAGTTTGAGTAAATTCCTAGATAGCTGCTGCATCAGCGAGTCCTCCTACAATTCTGCGGAAATATTTTGCCGATAATTTGAACTAAGCTGCCGTGGAGAGAATCCTTACAGAAGTAGGGGTACAGTGAATACATTAAATGAAAAAAGAGAAAAACAGTTATTATTATAGACACAAGTGTTTTACAGAAATACACCACGCGCAAAATTCATAAGAAACTACATCCGGGACTCGGATGGCGTATTTTCCATATCCTGATCACTCCTTTATCACTTGTGTCTAGGCTAGTACTCAAAGGTCAGTAGCAAATGGTTAAAACTTCCGCTAAAACTGCTTCGTGTATTGTATCACACTATTATCACACGTATAGCTTATGGCCAGATATCACGGTCGGTTCACTGGTTGAAAATGTAAATCAAAGGCTTTTTGCCAAATAGCTTAATTACCTGTGTCTGGGCTAGTACTCAAAGGTCAGTAGCAAATGATTAAAACTTCCGCGAAAACCCCTTCGGGCATTGTATCACACTATTATCACATGCACACGTGGTTAGTGGCCAGATGTGACGGTTGGGTCAATGAAAGTAAAAGTACGTCGAAGGCTTTTTCCCAAAAATAGTTTATTTGCCATGTGTTCAGCCGAGTACTCAAACGTCAGTACCTAATGAGTCAACTGATCAGGCAAACAATTATATCGTTATTAACATCCTAAGGAAATATCTTTTCTTGTTATATAGCTGGCATTTTTCCCGCTACAGCGCGCCCATTCATTGGCTACTTCAAGGTCACATGACAACTAACAGTGAAACTGTTTCCCGCAAATGCCATGAACGGGCAACATTGCGAACACTATGAAGTCAAATGGGGAACAGTTCACTGTTACCCGTGAAATCCCTCTGTTGCACGTGATCTCTATGATCAGAGGTGGCCTGATGTTGTCGCTGGAATCTCAGCGCGTTTGTCAAAATTTGCTTTTTCCTGTTTTGCTATATAACAAATCACTTAATGACTTGTCCCTTGGGGAACAAAGAATTTTGTTTCCCTTGAATCTCAATGTTTCCCTCGAGTTCGTCTCGGGAAACATTGAGATTATCGGGAAACAAAATTCACTGTTCCCCAGAAACCAGTCATTAAGTGTTCATTGTTTGTTTACCACATTTACAAAACGTCGATGTTTTTTAAACAGGACAAGCATCCTTGTCGTGCCCTGAGTTAAAATCAGATCTATGTGGGTTTGTGAAGGAGAGACCATATCCAATCCAATGATGCGAGTCCATATTTGTAGCATGTATACCGGTATAGAAGAAACAGATAAATTGTACCTTCGACCAAGCAATAAGGAAAAGGTACCTATTAAATCAAATCACTTGCTAGGTCCAACTCGAAAACTTCGATTGGTGACCGCTAACTTCATTTAACATCGACTTCCTCGAACGTCGACCTTATGCACTCTTCAGCGCAATTACTAAAAAGTAGTCTTTTACTTAGAAAGGATATAAGAAAGGAGTGAAATTCGCAATCATAACACGTTCTAAAACCAAAGGTGATATTCTAAAATAGTGGAAATCTGTCAAATATTGCCGTTTTCAGTTTATTTTTGACCAAATTCTTATTTTTGTGTTTTCGCATTGCGTATTTTGCTCTAGTTGTGTCCAATTTTACCACACTGTGACATATATGAGTAAAATCTGTCAACCAAACGTTTTTTGGAAATTTATTACCCGAAATATTTCACTGAAAACCTTACAAATTCGAATCTGATTTACTGATAGAAGCAAAATGTCGATGGAAATTTCCATCGACATTTTGGAAATAGATGTAAAATATCGATGAAATTTTCCACCGTCGATTTGCTAAATATCATCGATATCCTCACTAGATAGAAAGATGTCGATGGAAATTTCCATCGACATTTTGCAAAAAGACGTAAAACATCAATAAAATGTTTCACTGACGTTTCGATTGCAAAAGCAAATATCATCGGTATCTTTCAAGTTAGTAAAAAATGTCGATGGAAATTTCCATCGACATTTTGGAAACAAATGTAAATATCAACAAAACGTTTCACTGACGTTTTGATTGCAAAAGCAAATATCATCGGTATCTTCAAATTATTAAAAAGTATGGATGGAAATTTCCACAGACATTTTGCAAATAAATTTAAAATATCAGTGTAAAGTTCGACCGACTTTTGTTGACAAAAGCAAAATGTCGTCGATAAAAAAATGTCGCCGAAAATTTCCACCAACACGAACTGCGTCGCTCGGTGGACTTTTCCTTCGATATTTAAACAACCAACTGGGAGTTATTTACAACGGAAGTTTTCTGCACTAAAAAAAATTACTGTGTATCAAAAGAAATGAAAGGACAAAGCATTAAGTTTGGCAATTTTATTATCGGTATCTTAGCTTCTCAGTGGATTACAATTGCAATTGAGCCGTGATACGAGTTCAAACGTTTCACGCACAAACATTAAACTGGTCAAAACTTTTTTTCTCATTTATCATTATTTCCATAAATAAATCACTAATCGCTAACGAGCGAGTAACAATAACAACTTTTAGCTGAAATACACAGCGATTCTAAACGTGATAATATCTGAAAATACAGTTATTTCAAACTCTGAGTTCCTATAGTAGATAATCAATCGGGTCCTCTATACATTATTAAAATGGAAAGAATAACGTACTTAAGATTGGCGGGCTTGTTTTCTGCCTGCTTATTAACAAGACGTCTTCTTATTGTGTCAAGTCCTATCGGGTTGGTCCACGTGTATGATCATAAGGTCGCATTAACCCCAGTATGACATCCTTATCTTGATATCGACAGCTTGGCACGAATCTGCAGTTTATAAAATTGTTGCGGTCCGCAAACTCAGATCATCTTGTAAATCTCATTCATTGGGGCATGATAAAGAGATCACTGAATTCGCAAGAAAATGAAAGAAGAGTCTCTCGCACCTGCGAACGTTATATCTCATACAAACGTGTTGTGTCGGTAACCCTATACAAACCGTATAAATGTGGACGAGTCGAGCCTGCCCGAAGGGACTTGATACACTGATAACGAAACTAGCAGTGACTAAAGACTCAGTTGAGAGGCATAGTACACGATTAAAACTCGTGTAATCTGTACGCATAACTGAACATGTTGGCCCGAGAACAGGCCCTTCTTTCATCGATTACAATTTTCTGACGGCGGGTTTAATTGTTTCAGTCTATCGTGATTGTGTGAGAAGACAATTCAGGTTTACACCGAGTTCTAAACTGATCAATTAATGCTCTTTACAAACATGGAGAATGTATACGTTGTTTTCATTTTGGTTTCTGCTAAGAGCAAGCACCTTGAGCAACAAGCATGCAAATTCACGTTTGCGTGCGTGTTCAAGTTTTCTGCATACAATGCACTTGGTTTCACTCTATTTCCGGAATGTTCAAGAATACTTAAATTCTGGGTATAATCTTTAAAAAAACTCACCGCGCCAGCACAAATTTGCACCTAGACAAACTTGTACAGGTCTTTAGTTTTAGCATCCTGGGAAATTGTGATTACTCGCGACATCACCTCTCGTCGATGATTTCCTCCATCGATCCTCCAATCCGTGATCTATTCTCAGTAAAAATAATGAAACTTACT
>JAHPZR010001850.1:0-20000 GCA_019787425.1 Platygyra sinensis
TTCTAGTCACCTCGCGCGGTTTGAACTGATGGAGGGACAGATGCCTGCCTTCCTCATAGTAGTCAAAAATCATAGAGCCTACTATGGAGCCGCCATATTACTACCAAATACGAAACTTTCACTGATACTTTTTTTTAAGATGAGACAACCAAGCAGAATAGCATGTAAAATTCTCGTCGGCATGCAAAAAGCAGAAAAACGCCAATCGAATAAGCTCAAATAAAATGGATCGCGGACTGCAAACTCGAAACCGAAGAAACCACTGATTGGAACACAGTTTACCAATCATCTCTTGTGTGCAAAACTAAATTAAATTGTCTCCCAATTTAAGCTACAGCACAAGAGATCAGCGACCAATAGTTTTTTCTTTTTTTTTACAAAAATAAACGTAAGCGATAATGAGCAGTGTACTTTTTGCCAAAATGATAAGGAGACTCTAATTAAAATCTTTTTGACTTGACACACATTCAATCTCTTTTGGCAAGATTTTAAGCAACTTAACGGGCAGTTAATCGTGGAGAACTTTCAAATACTAGAGAGTTTAAGCATGACGTTTACGGCAGACGGCGAACGGCAAAGGTCACCTCTGATTTTCTATTCTTTTCCTGTCATCCTTAAATAAATCATACAAATATAGAAAAGTGTATCTTACTATTCACTGCAAATGCAAATATTTTGATTCTACTGTAGAGAGAGCTGAAGACAGACGGCAAAAGTTGCATTTTTGCCGTTTGCCGTTTGCCGTAAAAGTCATGCTTAACCTGTCTACTATTAATTTAACGACATGCCCAGTGTTATCATTAAATTCAAACAAGAAGACGAGACTGGAATCACGCCTACTTTTTGATCGCCAAACTTTTTCTCTGGGTATGCAAAATACGCAATTAATATTTCCCCGAAAGGCCGGAACATACTTTAGTCCACTGATTATCTGAACCTAGCCATTTATGACAAGCACAAATACTTTTACTCCTAAAATGGCTAAAAATCACGAGACACGTGTATATTTTTCGACAAACGCAATCATTGTGAAGTATATATGAAATAATCCATATTTATACTGCGGTTGTAAAAGAAAGTGAAGAGTGACCATTGATGGATCACTCTTCACTTTCAAACGCAATCATTCTTAGCTTTATGTCAGACACCGCCACAACTCCGAAATTCAATTTCAAAAAGACGCTATTGAGCTGGAAA
This sequence comes from Platygyra sinensis, assembly GCA_019787425.1. NCBI lineage: Eukaryota > Metazoa > Cnidaria > Anthozoa > Scleractinia > Merulinidae > Platygyra > Platygyra sinensis. Next base: position 1,198 of record JAHPZR010001850.1, read on the forward strand.
GTTGTATAGTAAACAGGTATAAATTTAGCCCCTCTTATGCCTGGAAACCTTAAGTGGCCCTTTAGCTTTGGATTTGAGAATGTGATGGCGTCACTTGAACACCCTCTCTTCAGGTTCTCATTATGTCAGACTAAAAATTTTTGAGAATCTTAAGGTGATTCCTCAGTATTGCATTGCGCATCCCTACTGCGCACGATTTTCGCGCCATTAGCGCGCGCAAATTAGCGCGTGCAGGCACACAACGAAAGAAATTTCCCTCAAGCTAAGCTCGATAGCGAAATAAATGTTCGTTTCCTTTCTAACGAGCATGGGGACCGATATTTTTTATTGCATAATAATAATGTACATATTATCCTCCTTAATTTGAAGAAAGTGAAGTCTATGAAGTGCACTAAACCGTTGCTCGGGAATACAAATTATGACCCGCGGAAATAACGACTCTGCGAACGCTTCACGTCCACGTCATTTAAATAGTGTGATGTTTCCACAAATTTTATATGATATTGTTCTATATGCTCGACAATTTCCACCTGTCAGTTTTTTTTTCCGAGTATTACTTTTATAAACTATGTTTCGAGCTACCACAAAATTTAACTTGGACCGATGAATGACGCGCGTAATTAGCCCGAGTAGAGGCATAAATGGGGTAAGATTGGCCCATCACATCTCTTAAACGAGAATGGTGACCTATCATTTTTATTGTTTATTTCGAAACAATGCTTGGTAGAGAGCATTCAGGGAAAGTTTCAAAAAATTCATCTATAACTTTCATTTCTGAGGAATCACCTTAATCACTGTACCTGAATATTTCATGAACTGTGTAACAAATCATCCTTTGAAGCTGAAATGAATGCCGTTTCTATGAAACCATCGTAAACCTCTCAGAAATAACTATGCGGTCAGCATCACGACCTTTTAATTATGTTACGAGATTCAGTCCCGGTAACGCATGTCGGGTTGAATGCTATGCCATGATCATTTTCCACGTGTAAAGTGTTTGCTAGTTGATCCACGGAATAGCATGTATTTCCTAAAACAGTGTTGAAAAATTAGCAAATAAAATTATTCCAAGCGAGCCTTGATTGCATCTTCACGACTTTTGCCACTCTCACTCTCACAGGTGTTCGAAGAAGAGGGCCTCTTCATATGAGCCTGGTCAACTGAGCTGGTTCGATTTCCGAGATATCGCCTCGCCGCTCTTTGCTTAGAAAAAAAAATCGATTTCTTCAACTGAGAAGCCGGGCTGCGTCGTTACCGAAATCTCGGACTTTGCGACCGAGATCTCAGTATTGGAGATGAAAATTTTTCGAAATGAACACTCCAGCCCGGGTGACCGGGACGAAAGATTTTCTGACAAAATAGCTTCGCTATCGCAACATAGCGGTAGAAATGGCTTAATTTTTGTCTGGTATGTTTTTCCACTGCAGAGGACGGTAGTAAAGCTGAAACAATCTACAAAGCCTTCCAATAGTCGCAAACGATACAAGTTTATGTTCCACCATTTTGGTTTTGTTTCTTGAACTGCATCGAGGTCGACCAGGCTGAAATTTCCCAAGTGAACGGACGACAACTGACAACATTCGTCCCGATAACCGAGCCAGCCCGGTTACCTAGCTCATATGAAGAGGCCCTAAATACCAGTAAAAGGGAGAAAACAATGAGCCTAATCCTTTTTTTTTTTTTTAAACGCTTGTTTCGGTTGGCCGATGGGAAGCGAAACATTTTGGCGATGGCCTTAATTTATGAACTGGTATCCCAAAGTATGTCTATAGATAAACCCGTTTGCACTATACAGACATGGGTGCACTTAAGGTGATTCCTCAGTATTGCATTACGCATCCCCACTGCGCACGATTTTTGCGTCATTAGCGCGCGCAAATTAGCACGTACACGTAAACAACGAAAGAAATTTCCCTAAACCTAAGCTCGATAGCGAAATAAATGCTGGTTTTCTTTTAAACGAGCATGGTGACCTATATTTTTTATTGCATAATAATAGTGTACATACTATCCTCCTTAATTTAAAGAAAAAAAAAACTAAAAAAAATTATCGGAAGGAAAAAATATATAGGTGAAAGCGTGCACAAAACCGTTATTCTGTGATGCAAATTATAACCGCGAAAATAACGACTCTACGAACGCTTTACGTCCTCGTCGTTTTAAATAGTGTGATGTTTCAACAAATTTCATATGATATTGTTCTGTATGCTTGACACTTTCTACCTGTCAAGTTTTTTCCCAAGTATTACTTTAATAAACTATGCTCCGAGCTACCGCAAAATGTAACTTGGACCGATGAATAACGCCATGATTAGCACGAGTACAGGCATAAATGGGGTAAGATTGGTCCATCACATCTCTTAAACGAGAATGGTGACCTATCATTTTTATTGTATATTTCGAAACAGTGCTTGGTAGAGAATATTCAGGGAGGGTTTTGAAAAAATTCATTGGTAAATTTTATTTCTGAGGAATCACCTTAAGATCATTCCTTACATTTACACTGTGCATCCTTTCTGCGCATAATTTATGCCGTCATTTAGCGCGCCCCCGTGCACGTACCCTGGGTTCCAGAGGATACTTTTTTTCTGATCGATATTTCGCGGCGAAGCCACGTTAACGAGGCGCAAAGCGCCGAGGAGAAAAAGAATAACCTCTGGTTACAGGAGCACGCAACCTCATTTCCATGCGAGAAATCAGTTCAGAAATTGAACTGGGTCACCGATTGGAGAGCCATTGTCAGAGAAAACCGGGCAGACCTCACGGATCGGGGTCGGCTGATTCCTTCCATATTTAGGCCCTTTAATACATTCCATCAATGATGTTGAAAGGCAATATTCTTAGATTTCAAGGGCTTTTCCTGTTCGAGATCAGACCACCCCCCTAAATCTCACCGTTAGCTTGAAAAAATGGAGTTAATTTAGACACTTAGAATCGAAAACGCGTAACAATTGTAATCACTTCATGAAAGCTGCCATCTTTAAGATTCTGTTACCTGGACCTATAAAGACTTACGATAAGCCATTATTGACCTGTTTGAAACATTTGGTAGGTTCAGGAGTCATAATCAGGGATAGAGACCGTAAGCGCGCACCATTTCTAGTATTGGGGTTGGCTCCGTGATATGGGACAATTTTTCTATTTTTAGAACAAATTGCACCATCGCCTGCCGCACACGCGCGTACATTGCTGCGAGGATTTTCGCGGATGTCGCGCAGGAGAAATGGCGTACGAAATTCCCGGTCGTTTATGCTTTTGGCCCACAACTCAACGCCTTTATGGCTGTTGGAATTTTGCTTAAGTATTTTCGCCGTAAGGTGCTCCAGTTTGAGTGAAGACCTTGCCGAATTTAGGTATGTCCCGTTTTATATCGCTGATCAAGTTGAGTTCGCTTCTCCTTTTACAAGAACTTCACATTATTCCAATCTAAATTTCACCATAGTTAATATAGGGGACTGGTTATGAAGCCCGGCAAACATCAAAGGGGTAAACAAAGATGGCGAGATTTATGTTGGAAGGTCCACGACAGTGCACAATCTTTTGTTTTGCCCTCATACACTATGCATGAATTTTGTAACCAACACGTTTCTATTGGTTAGTTTCCCAGAACGGAGTAAACAACTATTGTATTTTGTGCACCGTCAAAGCCAAAAAAGCGAACAAAAACCTAAAACAAAGAACTTTGTCGAGTTTCATAACCATTCCCCTCTATTAACTATGATTTCACATATGAAGAAGATTAACAGCTTTTCCATAACACAGAAAAAAACTAGTTGGATATGTTTGGATATAGCAGCGTTTAGGTCCAGTAAGTGACAGCAGGTTTATGTTCGTGGATGCTGCTTAGTTTTGTTTGTGTAAAAATCCAATAAATTGTCTGTTGTCGATGAGTGAGAGCGCCCGCCGGTGCGTGTTTTGCACAGCTAGTCAGTAAAACATGACAAATTGGACTTCGTACTTTGATGTGAAAACGTACATCGAAATCATATAATCTCTAGTTTTTGAATATGTTTAAGATTGATTAATGTTTGAGAACATATTAAAGGCTTAGCTGAAAATATGGGAATACAGCAGAAATATTAAATCAGAAAAGTTACGACTCGGCTAAAGATTTCGATTGAGTCAAAACTCCTCATTTTTTTTTATTTTATTTTATTAAGAACCAGTGAAATTTAGCTCAGGCTCAATGTTCTTATTTTTTTCGGCCATTTCAGCCTCAAAATGTTCCTATTTTGTTCTTAAAATTCTGTGTTCTCTAATGGCTCCAAATGTGGTTATACCGTACTGTACAGTACTTCACTGTAGGGACCCTGACCTGCAGGGTACCTAGACCATACCTTTCACATGCATCATACAGTGATGGACAAAGAACCTGTACTTATCAGTACATGTAGTGTTCAGTGTTTATACTCATACATGTAATCTGTTACTGTTTACACACGAAAAGTGTGATAATGAAGTTTAAGAGTGATGAATATATCTGGAAGACTGTATAGTAAAGACCCTGAATTTTGAAAAGAAACGTTGGCCTGTCGTCGCGGTCTGTTTGTTTGGTGAAAAAAATTTCAGCCTCAGATTGTTCTTAAATTGTTCTTATTTTTCGAGCGATTTCAGCCTCAATGTTCTTATTAAGTTTGTTCTTATTAAAAAAAAAGAGTGTATTTTATTTTCGCAGCGTAAAGCTTCACTATGTGAAAGAAATACACATGATGTTAGTAGCCTTTTGGCGAACGTTGGTGAAAATTGTTGTAGTATCTTAGCTCAAAAGACAACGAAACAAATCTTTTTCACGATTTGTTTACAATCTGAAAACACCGACTCGTGCTTGAAAGTGCACGCGCTGCACTATGCAAATGAACTACTCGTACGCGTCAAACTTGCCTTTCAAAAACTTTTGCAAACTCGCCAAACGGGCAGAAACAATAAAACTATGAAAAACAGGTTTTGGTTATGATTAAGCATTGTTTGGCAAACTCACAAATTAACTCGACATCGGAGTAAACAGTTTTCTTACAGAACTTTTGGCTACAAAACAAACACAATAGTTTACGCGTATAACTAGCCGGCGAGCGGATTTTATTCATTCACAGCGCGAAATTAAAGAAATTCTCACGGCGACCCTGAAAAACACACCTTTGCCATTAAATCAGAGCATAAAAGTGCATAGGAGAGCCCTGGCTCTTCTTCTCTGCCTTATTCCCTGGCATCGCTGTGAAAAATCGGCAAGAGAATCTCGCAACTCTCACCATTTCTTCACATAACGTGACAACGTCCACGCGAGAGACCAAGGCACGTGCGTGGATCAGCGCGGATATATGACGTCAGTATGGCGCAATTTGTTCTAAAAATAGAAAAATTGTCCCATATCATGGGTCCGCGCGCATCCCAAGACTTACGGTCTCCGTCCCTGATTATGGCTCCTGGTAGGTTACCATACAGAAAACAAGTTGTGGTAGGTAAATTTCTCAGTTTTCTAACGCTTTTTTAACCACTACTTTCCTCGAATCGGCGGCGGTTTATTTAGAAAGAAACGAGTGCTAAAAACTGCTAATCAATCCATCTTTCCAAATCAAGAAGCAGAATTCTGGGATCTTTAAATTCAGAGGAGATTTCAGCGAGAATTCCAGTTGCATTGTTTATGTAAAAACTAACAATTTCTCACGTCATCCTTCAAGGTCACGCATCCTTGGCTGACACAAATTTGAACAAATGTTCTCAAAGTCTCAGAATTATCTGAAAAAGAAAACTAGAGCAAATGTAAATTCAATTTTTTCAAGTCCCTTTAACAGTTGCATGAATTGGCGGATGTAATGAAGTTCTTTTCACTGTTGCATGTTCGACAAATTTGTATAAAATGTCAATATTGACCACGTCGTGCTGAACCGTTGGTATCGGACTTCACGAAGTAATAATATTGTATTTCGGCTTGTTTTGCGTTTGAATGTATCCACCCATTCGTATTACTGTTTACATTACTTAATCAGGCAGTGTGAGAAGGTAAAAAATATAAACTACCAGTGTTATTGCTTATTCGTACGCTTAATTGTAGTGAATTTCCAGGAATGCGAGCGGCTCAGAAAAAATACCTTTGAAATGCTGCTTTGCTCTACGTAATGTAATCATAAATTACAATGAGTTATCTGGATCTGCAATATCAAATACATTAATCCTTACGCTTCTTCAATACTTCCTTAAAGAATTGGTTATAAAGGGTATTTGTCACCATCACTTTCTTTAAAAGTGTAGTATAACGGTCAGTTCCAAAAGAGAGTGATTGCAGAAGACTGGGGTTGATGTTTCGAGTTGAGTCTATACTTTCGGTAATTTACTTTTCTCACTGAATTTAGTGGCCTACTCTCTGGGGGAGTCCTCTACATCCACTGTTGAATAAAACCTCGTTCTGACGAACAGCTCAGCATTTTACAACAGTTCTTTTTATTATATCTAACCAACTTTTACGGAAAACATTGCTGCACTTTTGGAACGTCCGAGTTGCTCCGTTTAAATCTAAGTTTTATTACGGACTACCTCAGTTGTTATGTCAATGTATATAAACCACACCCTACATGCTGTACCCCTGTACCAAATGAAAACAAACAGGTGAAAAGAAGCTAAGTTGCCTTTTGTGACCCCTTGGGCACGCAAACATTGCGATGTATATCCCGATTTCAGCCATGTGAGTGATACAAGTGTCTAGCTTTCTAGCAACACTTCCGCTTTCCCAAGCATCAGTGTCAGAAAGATAACTCATGACGAAAGTCTTTCGCCTCAGTTGTGCTCTGGGACGATTATCCCTGACCGACATCTTACTGCTTGTTACAAGAAAAAGACTTCACCAACTCTTCTATGGCGTCGATGCATGGCTTTTTTCTTTACTGATTACCAACAGTCATCACTGCAAATTTTGCACAAATTTTTTTCAGTTCCACGACTTTCAGATTTTTTTTAGCTTTCCGCCTTTTGCTATTTTGCAAATGTCGCGGTCGTCAAAAGTCAGTGGGTGCTGAAGATCAACTGCTTCATACACTTCATATCTTCTTCAGTAAGATTCTCTTCTTCTTCTTCTTCTGTTACTGCATGAGCCCCTTTGCTTTTCTGCAATGCGGATAATCGGGAAAAAAAGTTGCTTATTTGCCGTAAAGTTTTCCATTCCTCTGGTGAAAACAACACCAATCCCTCCAGTCTTTAGCACCATGCATCTCCGTTGAAACCTCGACTAGATTAGCCATTTTCCCACCAAGCAAGCCTTTATTGAACTTGGCTATCAAAAATTCAATGACTTCCTCGGAGGTTTTTGCTGCCGTTTTCTGGCCTTTAAGTGCCCAGCCTTGAACACTTAAGTTATCATCACTACAAGAAGAAAGGTTAGAGTCAGGTGGACGGGCGGACTATTCCGGTGACATGCGGCGCCATTTTCTTCTTATGGTGTCGTAAACTGTTTCACGTTCCAAAACGAGCTGATGTGTTCCAGTGTCCATATGATCCTGAGCCTCGTTCGTGTTTCTGAAAGTCAGCACACAACTAGGCGCATCACAAAAAAGAATTCATTTCTTGGTTCTCGAGAGAGGTATGGATGTGGTCCTGAGCCAACATTTCTAAGTTGTTCAAATGCCCCAACCCCCGGGAAAATCACCAGATTACTGTTTTAACTTTTCAGTAGCTTCTATTATGCTTCTGAGGCTGCGCATGTTAACGTGGTTTATTAGACAACTTATGTTTATATATTATAGATACAAATCGTTCTTAAACACCTTCAAATACAGAACACAGCTTGTGTAGGCCTTTGATTTTCAACCAATCCGTCACAAATACGCAATCGTTTCCTTTGAATTCATCAAACTTTGTCTCCACTGTCGTTATCAACCCACGTGGAATCAGCGCGACTCGTAATATGAAAACAAGGCTAGCGATCAAATTCCCCACCCGCTATGAGTGGTGATCAAATGCCCTCCCTCCAGGGCAGGAAGGGGCGTCAAATGCCCGGGGTATGCCCGGAGGGGATGTTTAAGCTTCGATTTGACTGGTACATTACCCATATCATCACCCAATGATCAGACATCAGAACTGTTCTCCACCTGTACACGTCTCTCAATAGCAACCAAGTTCAAAGTCGCGCAAATGTTTTGCCGGGGAATAGCGTGTTGCCTCGGGTCACGAAAAGTAAATATCCGCATTGTTTTCAATAAGTTTCCTCTCTTTCTTACGTTTCTTTGCGAATTGTTACTGAATAAAAACCCTTTTATATAGGCCAGGAAATCTAGACATTGAGTTACGATTAGTTTTTCATACCTGCTCCTACGGGAACGGTTTGGTTTTCAAAGATATAGATGCTGGGCGACATTTCGATATTAATGCGCCGATGCATTTTCTGTAGGTTACGCTTTCCAGAGTGATTGGGATGACATCTGGTCAGCCGTTTTCTTCTTGTCCAGCCATACGTCAGGGAGTAAATGTGTCCAGGGCAAACAGTGAATTCTTCTATCTGTTTTTCGGTGGGGAAAATGCACCCGCCACGGCTGAATAGGATGTCAGCTTCGCTATTTGTGCGTTTTGCTCAGTCCCCTTACTTCCGCTTACGCCAAGCGCACAAAGATGGTTAGATAAGTCCTTGTTGCAAGCCTTCACAGGAATGATGGTAACGTCATCCTGCCCTGGAGTTGGTCCACAAGGCGAATCTTTCGAATAAGATGACCAACTCATTGTAGCGCGCAGTTTTGTTTACTTTATTATACAAGTGAGTTTATGGGTATTTGATAATGAGTGGCAGGTGAATTACAGAATGGAATGTTAGTTCTTGTTCGATCAACATTTCCTCTTTAACATTAATTGTATTTCATCAGCCATACATGTCTAATAGGTTTGCATTTTTCTATCCATAAAGCAAAGAGAATTTCTCATAACTTTTCTTCCAGTTCTCGTTTTTAAATCTCTTTTTCATTGCGTGTAAGGTTGTGGATTTCAAAGATAGCCACTTCGAATCTCTGCTGCGTCTGAACATTTGCCACTTAATGCATTTATTGAAAAAACACATTCGTAACTTAAATACCATTATCATCATAAGTTCGTTTTACTTATAATCGACAGAGACTGGGATGAAGTCCGTCCTAGCCTGTTTTCGTTTAACAATTAATTATGCAGTCAGTTTCCTGAAAAGTAAATAAACCGTTCAGTCACCGTGGGAATGTAGTTCAATATTGTTTTACTTGAAACACTACACAGACAAAAAAAACAAGCCAAACAGTCTCCGTCGCTAGATAATGCCAGCTTTGAAACAGTACGGCTAAACAATATTGGGTGAGGTTATCCAAATTTATAAGGAAAAAAAACTGGATCAGAGCAGCAATTTTTTTTCCTTCGAGGGAAAAAATCTAAATATAAGAAATAAATAATTGTTTTTGCCCCATTTCGTTTTACAGAATCCAATTATCGTCATCAAAGAGTTCAAATTGTGTCAACCAAGGATGCGTGACCTTGAAGGATGACGTGACAAACAGTTGTCTTTTACCTAAAAAATGCAACTGGAATTCTCGCTGAAATCGCTTCTAGATTTAGAGATCCCAGAATTTTGCTTCTTGATTTGGAAAGAAGGATTGATTAGCAGTTTTTAGCACCCATTACATTCTCAATAAACCGCCGCCGATTCGAGGAAAGTAACTAAGAAAAAGTGGTTGAAAAAGCGTTGGAGAATTGAGAATCATGACTACTATAACTTGTTTTCTGTATGGTAGGCTGAAAAATGTTTCACACAGGTCACTAATAGCTTATCATACGTCTTTATAGCTCTATGTAATGGAATCTTGAAGATAGCAGCTTTCATTAAGCAATTATAATTCTTACGCGTTTGCGATGCTAAGTGTCTCAAATAATGTCGTTTTTCTCCACTGATTAACTTTGGGTTTTATTGGAACAGGAAAAGCTCTTGAAATCTAAGAATACAGCCTTTCAACATTATTGATGGAATGTATTAAACGGCCAAAATATGGAAGGAATCGGCCGACCCCGATCCGTGAGGTCTGCCCGGTTTTCTCTGACAATGGCTCTGGATACTCCCAGTGAAGTTGTTCGATGTAGCCAATCAGGGCCATTGTTATATTGTTAATTCCCTGCGGACATGGGAGTATCCAATCGGTGACCCAGTTCAATTTCTGAACTGATTTCTCGCATGGAAATGAGGTTGCGTGCTCCTGTGACCAGAGGTAATTTTTATCTCCTCGGCGCTTTGGTTAAGGTGGCTTCGCCGCGAAATATCGATTAGAAAAAAATATCCTCTGGAACCCAAGGTATCGTGCACGCGCATGTTAAAAACATGGCGGATTTTCATTGATATCGAGCTCTGTCAGTTGAAAAATGGCTATAGCGCACCAACGAGCATGGGCACCCCAACTTTTTTTTTCCAGTCACTGTAAACAACTTATCATAAACTTTGCTTGAGGTAAGGCTTATCTGATTTCTATTGCTGAAAATTGAATAAATAACGAAAATAGCAGATAAACTGTGGTCTTTTCTATTTTGCGTACGGTAACCATGCAAAAAAATTTGGTTGAAATTTTAATCAAGAATTCGGCTTTCTCTCCAAATCAAACTTAAATAAGTTTATTTGTGTCCGACACAATGTATTGACTGCAGTTTAATGCGTGTTCTCACGAGTCTCGGTTGCAAAGATTTAATATCATTACTGGAAATGCGTTCTTGTAATGAGCATGAAAAAATGCCAAAATGGGGCATTTTCAATGCCTCAGTGCTCCTTAATGAGCATGGGCACCCCCTTTTTATTTCAAAATTGAAGTTCTCATGTGATAAATATTCAGTAGGCAAAGTTTGAACGAAAATCTATTGTCACTTTTATTTCAGAGGAATTATCTTAACCAAGTTCTATAAAATAAATAAATAAATAAATAAATAAATAAGTAAATAAATAAATAAATAAGCTTGGTTCTGTGAGCCTGGTACACTTTTGCCGCACCTATCAGGCGCTGGACCCCAAAACGGAATACTCTGATTGCTGTCATTTAAAATGGTTCACAAGCGCGTCTTGAAATTATAACAAGACGTCTTATAGCCGTTTCCGTGGGATGCGTTAGTCTGTATGTGACCCTGTTTGCAAAAACCCGGCATAAGAGATAAGTCAAAAATGCATTGAACGTTTTTCAACCCTCGTTGGAAATGCTTTCCAACGCGCTGTTATTATTTTGGAATGCGTTGGCAATATGTTTCCTATTAAACGCGTTGGCAACGTTCGACAACGCGTTAACTCATTGAAAACTTCAGATCGTTTTCATTGTCACGCAATAAAAAAAAATAGGTCCGCGATGCGTACATGTGTGGCTCACAGACACTTTGCGCATTGTTTTTTATTTCAACTGTTTCGAAGATTACAATAATGCTACTTGACAGGTACAATCACTGTTGGATGTGTTATAATAAATTCAACTTAAAGAAAATACCTTGCAAACAGTGCCAATAACTATGCATGTTAGTGCTCTCGAGATGCACTAATATGCATTTATATGGTCACTGTTTGCAAGGTATTTTCTTTAAGATTGAATGTTATGGAACACATCCTACATGATTGTACCTGATCAAGTTGCTATTGTAACTCGAATCTAAATACAGGAAATACTACAGATTCGCAACTAGTGTAACATCGTGAGCCACTCATGTACGCATCGCGGACCTATTTTTTTTTATTGCGTGACAATGAAAACGATCTGAAGTTTTCAATGAGTTAACGCGTTGTCGAACGTTGCCAACGCGTTTAATAGGAAACATATTGCCAACGCATTCCAAAATAATAACAGCGCGTTGGAAAGCATTTCCAACGAGGGTTGAAAAACGTTCAATGCATTTTTGACTTATCTCTTATGCCGGGTTTTTGCAAACAGGGTCACATACAGACTAACGCATCCCACGGAAACGGCTATAAGACGTCTTGTTATAATTTCAAGACGCGCTTGTGAACCATTTTAAATGACAGCAATCAGAGTATTCCGTTTTGGGGTCCAGCGCCTGATAGGTGCGGCAAAAGTGTACCAGGCTCACAGAACCAAGCTTATTTATTTATTTATTTACTTATTTATTTATTTATTTATTTATTTATTTTATAGAACTTGGTTAAGATAATTCCTCTGAAATAAAAGTGACAATAGATTTTCGTTCAAACTTTGCCTACTGAATATTTATCACATGAGAACTTCAATTTTGAAATAAAAAGGGGGTGCCCATGCTCATTAAGGAGCACTGAGGCATTGAAAATGCCCCATTTTGGCATTTTTTCATGCTCATTACAAGAACGCATTTCCAGTAATGATATTAAATCTTTGCAACCGAGACTCGTGAGAACACGCATTAAACTGCAGTCAATACATTGTGTCGGACACAAATAAACTTATTTAAGTTTGATTTGGAGAGAAAGCCGAATTCTTGATTAAAATTTCAACCAAATTTTTTTGCATGGTTACCGTACGCAAAATAGAAAAGACCACAGTTTATCTGCTATTTTCGTTATTTATTCAATTTTCAGCAATAGAAATCAGATAAGCCTTACCTCAAGCAAAGTTTATGATAAGTTGTTTACAGTGACTGGAAAAAAAAAGTTGGGGTGCCCATGCTCGTTGGTGCGCTATAGCCATTTTTCAACTGACAGAGCTCGATATCAATGAAAATCCGCCATGTTTTTAACATGCGCGTGCACGATACCTTGGGTTCCAGAGGATATTTTTTTCTAATCGATATTTCGCGGCGAAGCCACCTTAACCAAAGCGCCGAGGAGATAAAAATTACCTCTGGTCACAGGAGCACGCAACCTCATTTCCATGCGAGAAATCAGTTCAGAAATTGAACTGGGTCACCGATTGGATACTCCCATGTCCGCAGGGAATTAACAATATAACAATGGCCCTGATTGGCTACATCGAACAACTTCACTGGGAGTATCCAGAGCCATTGTCAGAGAAAACCGGGCAGACCTCACGGATCGGGGTCGGCCGATTCCTTCCATATTTTGGCCGTTTAATACATTCCATCAATAATGTTGAAAGGCTGTATTCTTAGATTTCAAGAGCTTTTCCTGTTCCAATAAAACCCAAAGTTAATCAGTGGAGAAAAACGACATTATTTGAGACACTTAGCATCGCAAACGCGTAAGAATTATAATTGCTTAATGAAAGCTGCTATCTTCAAGATTCCATTACATAGAGCTATAAAGACGTATGATAAGCTATTAGTGACCTGTGTGAAACATTTTTCAGCCTACCATACAGAAAACAAGTTATAGTAGTCATGATTCTCAATTCTCCAACGCTTTTTCAACCACTTTTTCTTAGTTACTTTCCTCGAATCGGCGGCGGTTTATTGAGAATGTAATGGGTGCTAAAAACTGCTAATCAATCCTTCTTTCCAAATCAAGAAGCAAAATTCTGGGATCTCTAAATCTAGAAGCGATTTCAGCGAGAATTCCAGTTGCATTTTTTAGGTAAAAGACAACTGTTTGTCACGTCATCCTTCAAGGTCACGCATCCTTGGTTGACACAATTTGAACTCTTTGATGACGATAATTGGATTCTGTAAAACGAAATGGGGCAAAAACAATTATTTATTTCTTATATTTAGATTTTTTCCCTCGAAGGAAAAAAAATTGCTGCTCTGATCCAGTTTTTTTTCCTTATAAATTTGGATAACCTCACCCAATATTGTTTAGCCGTACTGTTTCAAAGCTGGCATTATCTAGCGACGGAGACTGTTTGGCTTGTTTTTTTTGTCTGTGTAGTGTTTCAAGTAAAACAATATTGAACTACATTCCCACGGTGACTGAACGGTTTATTTACTTTTCAGGAAACTGACTGCATAATTAATTGTTAAACGAAAACAGGCTAGGACGGACTTCATCCCAGTCTCTGTCGATTATAAGTAAAACGAACTTATGATGATAATGGTATTTAAGTTACGAATGTGTTTTTTCAATAAATGCATTAAGTGGCAAATGTTCAGACGCAGCAGAGATTCGAAGTGGCTATCTTTGAAATCCACAACCTTACACGCAATGAAAAAGAGATTTAAAAACGAGAACTGGAAGAAAAGTTATGAGAAATTCTCTTTGCTTTATGGATAGAAAAATGCAAACCTATTAGACATGTATGGCTGATGAAATACAATTAATGTTAAAGAGGAAATGTTGATCGAACAAGAACTAACATTCCATTCTGTAATTCACCTGCCACTCATTATCAAATACCCATAAACTCACTTGTATAATAAAGTAAACAAAACTGCGCGCTACAATGAGTTGGTCATCTTATTCGAAAGATTCGCCTTGTGGACCAGCTCCAGGGCAGGATGACGTTACCATCATTCCTGTGAAGGCTTGCAACAAGGACTTATCTAACCATCTTTGTGCGCTTGGCGTAAGCGGAAGTAAGGGGACTGAGCAAAACGCACAGATTTGTAGCGAAGCTGACATCCTATTCAGCCGTGGCGGGTGTATTTTCCCCACCGAAAAACAGATAGAAGAATTCACTGTTTGCCCTGGACACAGGTACTCCCTGACGTATGGCTGGACAAGAAGAAAACGGCTGACCAGATGTCATCCCAATCACTCTGGAAAGCGTAACCTACAGAAAATGCATCGGCGCATTAATATCGAAATGTCGCCCAGCATCTATATCTTTGAAAACCAAACCGTTCCCGTAGGAGCAGGTATGAAAAACTAATCGTAACTCAATGTCTAGATTTCCTGGCCTATATAAAAGGGTTTTTATTCAGTAACAATTCGCAAAGAAACGTAAGAAAGAGAGGAAACTTATTGAAAACAATGCGGATATTTACTTTTCGTGACCCGAGGCTACACGCTATTCCCCGGCAAAACATTTGCGCGACTTTGAACTTGGTTGCTATTGAGAGACGTGTACAGGTGGAGAACAGTTCTGATGTCTGATCATTGGGTGATGATATAGGTAATGTACCAGTCAAATCGAAGCTTAAACATCCCCTCCGGGCATACCCCGGGCATTTGACGCCCCTTCCTGCCCTGGAGGGAGGGCATTTGATCACCACTCATAGGGGGTGGGGAATTTGATCGCTAGCCTTGTTTTCATATTACGAGTCGCGCTGATTCCACGTGGGTTGATAACGACAGTGGAGACAAAGTTTGATGAATTCAAAGGAAACGATTGCGTATTCGTGACGGATTGGTTGAAAATCAAAGGCCTACACAAGCTGTGTTCTGTATTTGAAGGTGTTTAAGAACGATTTGTATCTATAATATATAAACATGTGTTGTCTAATAAACCACGTTAACATGCACAGCCTCAGAAGCATAATAGAAGCTACTGAAAAGTTAAAACAGTAATCTGGTGATTTTCCCGGGGGTTGGGGCATTTGAACAGCTTAGAAATGTTGGCTCAGGACCACATCCATACCTCTCTCGAGAACCAAGAAATGAATTCTTTTTTGTGATGCGCCTAGTTGTGTGCTGACTTTCAGAAACACGAACGAGGCTCAGGATCATATGGACACTGGAACACATCAGCTCGTTTTGGAACGTGAAACAGTTTACGACACCATAAGAAGAAAATGGCGCCGCATGGTCACCGGAATAGTCCGCCCGTCCACCTGACTCTAACCTTTCTTCTTGTAGTGATGATAACTTAAGTGTTCAAGGCTGGGCACTTAAAGGCCAGAAAACGGCAGCAAAAACCTCCGAGGAAGTCAATGAATTTTTGATAGCCAAGTTCAATAAAGGCTTGCTTGGTGGGAAAAAGGCTAATCTAGTCGAGGTTTCAACGGAGATGCATGGTGCTAAAGACTGGAGGGATTGGTGTTGTTTTCACCAGAGGAATGGAAAACTTTACGGCAAATAAGCAACTTTTTTTCCCGATTATCCGCATTGCAGAAAAGCAAAGGGGCTCATGCAGTAACAGAAGAAGAAGAAGAAGAGAATCTTACTGAAGAAGATATGAAGTGTATGAAGCAGTTGATCTTCAGCACCCACTGACTTTTGACGACCGCGACATTTGCAAAATAGCAAAAGGCGGAAAGCTAAAAAAATCTGAAAGTCGTGGAACTGAAAAACATTTGTGCAAAATTTGCAGTGATGACTGTTGGTAATCAGTAAAGAAAAAAGCCATGCATCGACGCCATAGAAGAGTTGGTGAAGTCTTTTTCTTGTAACAAGCAGTAAGATGTCGGTCAGGGATAATCGTCCCAGAGCACAACTGAGGCGAAAGACTTTCGTCATGAGTTATCTTTCTGACACTGATGCTTGGGAAAGCGGAAGTGTTGCAAGAAAGCTAGACACTTGTATCACTCACATGGCTGAAATCGGGATATACATCGCAATGTTTGCGTGCCCAAGGGGTCACAAAAGGCAACTTAGCTTCTTTTCGCCTGTTTGTTTTCATTTGGTACAGGGGTACAGCATGTAGGGTGTGGTTTATATACATTGACATAACAACTGACGTAGTCCGTAATAAAACTTAGATTTAAACGGAGCAACTCGGACGTTCCAAAAGTGCAGCAATGTTTTCCGTAAAAGTTGGTTAGATATAATAAAAAGAACTGTTGTAAAATGCTGAGCTGTTCGTCAGAACGAGGTTTTATTCAACAGTGGATGTAGAGGACTCCCCCAGAGAGTAGGCCACTAAATTCAGTGAGAAAAGTAAATTACCGAAAGTATAGACTCAACTCGAAACATCAACCCCAGTCTTCTGCAATCACTCTCTTTTGGAACTGACCGTTATATTACACTTTTAAAGAAAGTGATGGTGACAAATACCCTTTATAACCAATTCTTTAAGGAAGTATTGAAGAAGCGTAAGGATTAACGTATTTGATATTGCAGATCCAGATAACTCATTGTACTTTATGATTACATTACGTAGAGCAAAGCAGCATTTCAAAGGTATTTTTTCTGAGCCGCTCGCATTCCTGGAAATTCACTACAATTAAGCGTACGAATAAGCAATAACACTGGTAGTTTATATTTTTTACCTTCTCACACTGCCTGATTAAGTAATGTAAACAGTAATACGAATGGGTGGATACATTCAAACGCAAAACAAGCCGAAATACAATATTATTACTTCGTGAAGTCCGATACCAACGGTTCAGCACGACGTGGTCAATATTGACATTTTATACAAATTTGTCGAACATGCAACAGTGAAAAGAACTTCACTACATCCGCCAATTCATGGAACTGTTAAAGGGACTTGAAAAAATTGAATTTACATTTGCTCTAGTTTTCTTTTTCAGATAATTCTGAGACTTTCAGAACATTTGTTCAAATTTGTGTCAGCCAAGGATGCGTGACCTTGAAGGATGACGTGACAAATTGTTAGTTTTTACATAAAAAATGCAACTGGAATTCTCGTTGAAATCTCCTCTGAATTTAAAGATCCCAGAATTCTGCTTCTTGATTTGGAAAGATGGATTGATTAGCAGTTTTTAGCACCCGTTTCTTTCTAAATAAACCGCCGCCGATTCGAGGAAAGTAGTGGTTAAAAAGCGTTAGAAAATGAGAAATTTACCTACCACAACTTGTTTTCTGTATGGTAACCTACCAAATGTTTCAAACAGGTCAATAATGGCTTATCGTAAGTCTTTATAGGTCCAGGTAATAGAATCTTAAAGATGGCAGCTTTCGTGAAGTGATTACAATTGTTACGCGTTTTCGATTCTAAGTGTCTAAATTAACTCCATTTTTTCAAGCTAACGGTGAGATTTTAGGGGGGGTGGTCTGATCTCGAACAGGAAAAGCCCTTGAAATCTAAGAATATTGCCTTTCAACATCATTGATGGAATGTATTAAACGGCCAAAATATGGAAGGAATCAGCCGACCCCGATCAGCCTGAGGTCTGCCCGGTTTCTCTGACAATGGCTCTTAAACTCTTGAAGACTCGCCTTTTTCAGATACGCCTGAAGAAGGAACCCTATCGAGCATAGCCTCCCTGCAACCTCGTCCCCAGGGCCTTCTCCTTGACGATTTTCAACGATCCGCCATTTTGAAAATCGTCGAGGAGAAGGCCCTGGGGACAAGGTTGAGCCTCCCTGTAAAATCAATTACGTGGGTTACCCCTGGAAATGAAAGTCTTAAATGTTCTGGTTGTTCTCAGAGCGGTATGAACCTTTTTTATTCCAGGAAAGAGACCGCGAGGTTCCAGGACAACGAGATGCAAAGATATATATTCTCATATGTACGGACCATACCTTCTGCTACAGCCGCTATACTGCAGGAGCATGCCCGTCCCACATGTGCCTAGGCCGAGTGCTCCGCAACATACAGACAGTCGAAACTCGCATCCTTAATTAAATTCCCTACACTATGCCGAAACAGCCGAGAGGGAAAATGTTTCATTCTGTGCCTAGTAGACTCTTTCTTTTTTATAAGAATACATGGGGTTTGTGAAATTTAAAGAATATTTTAAAAATAAACCTGAGGTTGAAATTGTGAAAAGAATATAATTTATTTTGTCTTTGCCAAAGACGTACACTGTTGAAACATTATCGGGTACAGTATTTTCTTTTCCATCATGGGATTTCTGTAAGAAATGCACTTTTTTAAAGTCAAACGGCCAAGTGTGACAGTGACATCTTGACCTAACCGACTGCAACGAACAGCGATGGGCGAGCACGTACGTGTACAATGTAACGCGATACAGATCTAGATGCCAAACAATTGATACCCCAATACGTCCTTAATAAACGGAAATGTCATAATTAAGCTATAATTAAGAATTATTAAAAGAGATTTAGGTTGCACAGTCGGACCTTTAGGTTAATCACAATCGTGTAAAAGGACACAAACAAC
>JAHPZR010001850.1:25000-32500 GCA_019787425.1 Platygyra sinensis
AAATTGGCAAGCTTTAGCTCGTTGACGTGTCCAATTGTAAATTAATGTCAGTCCGCTTTTTGACAATGAAAATTAGCCAATGAGCGCGCGAGAATTCCTGCAGTTGTCGCAAAGAATTACATAATGACACTTATAATCGAACAAATATTTTCGCTCGCGCACGATTGATCTAAACCAGGTCTAAACACGTCACGTGACCGAAAACTGGGGAACACCCGACAATATTCCCAAATTTTCCCGGCCAAACTGCGCATGTTGCGAAAAAAACATCAGCCGTTCCTCGATCGCGAAGCTTACAGTTTTCCTCGAGCTACGCTCTACGAAAACTGTTCGCTTCACGGAACAAATTATGTCCGCGGCCAAATGGAGGCTATTGTTTATATAATCGCTTCTGTCAGTAATGTGTACATCGATATAAAGACATATAAGAAATGAATTTTTATTTTATGAGTTTTATAAGTTGTATCAGTCAATGATAAATTTTACTTTTATCAGGTAGATTCGCAGTTCTCTTTATCTGTTCAATACACCGGTCAGTACACCAATGGCTTTAAAAAGGTACTCAGGCTAAATATGCAATGACAGCGGAATGGCAAATATGAAAAATCAGCCATCGTCGGTCGCGTTCCTCAGACTATGCAGAACTGCAGGGCCGTACATAGCGGGGGGGGGGGGGGGGGGGGCAGAGAGGGGGGGGGGGGCAGAGAGGGGGGGGCAGTTGCCCCCGCCAGGAAAACTAATAGGGGTGAAAACAAAACGTCCGACTAGAAACCCCGTCTGTATACGGGAGATCCCTGTGAGGGTTTGTGGAGTTTGCCCCCGCAGACAAAAAAATCCTAGGTACGGCCCTGAACTTGGTCATTTCACATTGTTGAAGAGGACGGCAGAGGAATATACAAAGATTTATAACGCACGTGTCATTAAAACCTTTTGTTTGGTGGCTTTTTCGTTAGCTCCCTACTGATGGCAGAACGTCGACCCTCTTTTTTTTTTTACTATCGGATATGAAAAGGATTTTTCAGAATAGAAAGAGTAAGGCGAGGAAAGGCATATTTTACATAACGCTTATGTCCTTAACACCAAAGAAGAGCCTTTTCTTATTATTTCTTGATGAAAATCTTACTTGGGAGTGTTATGTCAACGAAATGTCTTTAAAGATTGCTTCTGGTATAAGCTCCATTAAACGTATTAGGCATACGGTTCCATAAAAGAGTTCTACTTGCCATCTACAATTCGTTAGTCCAACCTCATCTCGATTACTGCAGCTCGGTGTGGGGATCCTGTTCTAAAAAGCTTTCTCAAAAATTACAAAAATGACAAAATCGTGCTGCACGTGTCATAACTTTTTCAAATTACGATCGCATGCAGTACTGATGAGTTGTTACGAATGGTAAACTGGGTTAAACTGGACCGTCAACGCCTTGTTGATAAATCTATAATAATGTACAAAATTGTGAATAGAATGGCTCCAGATTATCTTTGTTCGCACTTTGTTGTCTTCCGTTCAGATACCTTGACTTATAATTTAAGAGAAAGTGACTTTTCGCTTGCCATTCCACAGCCTCGCACTAATTATTGTAAAAGAAGTCTGTCATACAGCGGTGCTGTGCTGTGGAATGGCTTACCCTTGGATATGCGTCAGTCCCTCTCTCTTAATGTGTTTAAATCCAAGTTAAAAAACTATGATTTTGATAGTTGATTTACGTAACTTTTATTTTGTTTTTTATACACGGCTTCCTTGTAAAGCAGGTTTTTATCATTTCTCTTATTGTAGTAGTGGTTAATAATTTTAGTTAGGTAGTTAGATTAATTCCAATAATTTTAAGTTCTAAAGGAAATACCGTGGCTAAATAAAGAACTTTACCTATATGACACTTTGCCACGCTCATCTGCATCCCGCCCCCTCCCCCCTCTCCCCCTTCCCCCTCTCCCCGTCCTAATGGAGTGCTTGACGACCGTGACTGACACATACGAATTCCAGTGTCAGCTTGTATCAACAACTGACAAGGTCGTGCCACGTTGAATCGCAAACAAAGCATCTAAAACCAGGCAAAGAATTGTTTTTGTTGTTGTTTTGCATGAGACAAGGGCCGAACATTGTAACTAAATTAATTCTGACCAAGGTGTTTCCTATCTTATAACAGAAGCCGCATATCTACGAGAAACATGGGTCGAGGTGAAGGCGAAGGCGAACGCTTCCGCTCATGCTGCGGAGCCGTTTTACGCCGTCTTCGCAAAGATTTGCTCCTCGTTCTCCTCATTGTGGGTGTAGTTATTGGGTTTGCTGTCGGAGCAGCAGTGAACGAGCCAGTCAACGCTATCAAAGACCCGGAGAAGAAAGCAACTACCATCATGTTGATCGGGTTTCCCGGCGAGCTCTTCATGAACATGCTCAAGCTTTTGATTCTGCCGCTCATCGTCGCTAGCATAATTACAGCGCTTGCCACCCTTGATTCCAAAGCGACGGGCAGAATCGGCCGTCGAACTGTTATTTACTACCTTGGAACGATGTTGATGGCTGTTTTACTTGGAATTGTCTTGGTTGTAGCTATTCGCCCAGGAGAACGCAGCAGACCTGAGGACTCGGAAAGCTCGCCTCAGACGAAACCTTATCGAGGCCTGGATTCACTTCTCGATCTTCTCAGGTTAGTGTAAAATTCAACACCATAATGAAGTAGTAATGGAACGTGATTACTTTTACATAGGCACGGAAGTCATGCAATTTCCTCAGAAGATTATGAAACCTCATACACTTTTTACAAAACATTATTTCCTTCTCCGGATGTTAGATGATTATCGCAGATTATATTTTCCTGAATTAAACCCTTTCACCGATTCCACAGCAGTATTTGTTTAGCTGAAAGGTTGAAAGCGGATAGTGATATAAATGTTGTTGCTATCTTCCTCCGGTTAATGGCGCTTCAGTGGCACAGCAATCCATTACTTTTGGACTTCTCTATCATTTTACCCAAATTTAGAAATAATGAATCAAAGGGCAGACCATTGAGAGCTTTTGTTTTTACACGAGAAGGGTCCTTTTTAAAATTATTTCGATGTTAGCGTGACTAGCGTAATAAAATAACATACAGGCCTTTTTTGCCCAAGACTCTGACAATCTCCAAGCTCTGCCCTGAATTAAACAATTTCATAGGGAGATAAACGCATGAATCATGTGATACTGGCATCTTTATGGGCCCGAGGGAAGACTTTTCAATGACTTTGTACTCAACATTTGAACAATGTCGTCCATCTCACGGTTTCAAGAGATGAATATTTGAGAGGTTTCTATTAAAGTGATCAGGTCGGTGTATACATTTTAGAGTTGCAAATCTTGCATGACAGAATTTTGCTGTAAGTAATCACGATAATGTACCAGCTGGCTATGGATGATACATTTATGAACACCAACAATTTTTATTCACCAGAAGCTAGGCATTTCAATATGCATAAATGCACGTTTCGTAAGTCTTTGCAAACAATCTTGGTGATTTATTCGCTTTCAACCAACTGGCAATTCAGTAATTAGACCAGAGAGAGCCAAAATACAACAGTGCCAATTGCAATTAGAACCTTCACAACCGACCACAGTAGAATATGCTAATCGCGATCGCGCGCTTTCCGTCTGCAAAGTAATCTGTTGTTAGAGCGCTCTTACAAGAACAGCAACACACCATAACTGATTGATCGGTATTCAATTAGTCCCGGACTGGGGTGGAGTCAAGCCAAGTATCTGTGGAAAAAAGTATCTGTGGACAAAAGACCGTAAATCAACAAGCAAACAAAATTGTTGACGCTGAGATAAAGTTACCCTGCACCAAACGTGGGCGGAGGTTTGCGAGCATAAAAAAAAAAAAACGTGTACACTGGGATGAACCAAACATGGCGGTTGTCTTCAAGATAACCTTTTGAACCGTTCACGAGATGAAATACTTGTGTCCAGAGATGGAGCCGTATGCTGCTTCGAGAATTAAGTTCTTTTTAAAAGTACTTTAGCCATAAAATCACAAGAGGACTGCCAGGAATGGGGAAATAACACAACGGAAAAAGAACGACATGATTGGTCCACTCGATTGGTTTGTGTTGCAAGACGGTCATATCAATCATTATGGTAATGTTTGCCATCCCGTTTATTTTAACCCATGGAACAGATGTCCTTCCAACAAATGAAGTTTTTGTTGACATTAGACTTAATATTAAGGTAAAAGGTATGCCAGTGCTACGTAAAGAAGTTATTCACAAGAATCGAAAGGATTGAATGTTACCCTTCATGACAAGAAGCCACTGCAGGCATTTTTCCAAAAAAAGACATCGCCACGTCAGACGAAAGTTGGCTCGAGTTTTGAAACAGCTAACTTGATCGAATTTCTGACTAACAGCTTCGTAAAGAAATCCCAAAACTTAAACTGTCTGACCTTGTTTTAGCCCGTGAATTGCGTAAGCAAGTTAATGGTTGATGGGAAGGAATTAGGACTGGTCGCCTGTATATATCACCTTCAGTTAAAATTCCCATGGAAATTCCGCTGTTTTTACGGGCGCATGTTTGACATCTCCAGGACAACGTGTCTCAATTCAAAGCAGCGAGTGTTGTGCTAAAGATAAGTCAGCTAATAACTCAAATTAAATGCTTGTTTAAACTTGTGATTAATTTGGTGATCAGGGAAAAGATAGTGTCTGCTTTTAACTATTATGTGTTTATCTCAATCGTCCAACGTACGTCACGCAACGCTGGTTCAGCTGCTGCGAATGGTTTAATCCAAGTTGCGAAAATGTTGGCTTATGTATTACTGCGTTGGTAAACAAACACTTTTAAATGACCTTGCTGCTGAGGGTTTCAAATCCGGAGAACATATCTTTGTGAAAGTTTTACTCTCAGAATCATGTTTTTAAAGAAGTTTAGTTATTGTTTATTGTAAATTTTCCTCTTTAAATCACAAGCGTTCTTTTACGAACAAACCTGATTCCATATTGCCATAGTTAATAGAGGGTTATGAAACCCGAAAATTCTGTGTTGCATGTTTTGTGTTCTCTTTTTTGGCCTTGACCGTCCACATGAAACAATAGTAGTTTATTTCGTTCCGAGGAACTAACCAATAGAAACGTTTTGTTTAGTTATTCATACACAGTGTCTTAGCGCAAAACAAAAGATTCTGCAGGGTCGTGGACCTTCCAACATAAATCTTGGCATCTTTGTTTGTTTCTTTGATGTTTCCCGGGCTTCATAACCTTTTTCTCTTTAACAGCTATACTTAGTAAAGGTTACCTCATGTCAATCATCACTTACTAGGAAATTCACGGGCTTGCTTGAAGAGCACTGATTAGAATCCAAGCTGGCGTGGGCACTCTCTGCTGTCTGTGGAGACGCTGGAAACTTAAAATTGCCCTCTAGTCTTTCTATTTGAACTTTAATCTGCTCATTTTGTCACAGGAGCTGTTTTCCTGTAAACATTGTGGAAGCGTCTTTCATACAGGTGAGCTTTCAGTGAGGGAAACGTTTGTACAAGTGATCAAGTGCTTCAAGTTTTGAACTTTCTCTTGCCAGTTCTCATTCCGAAAACTACTTTCCCCTCCCTTACAGGGGACCCAAACCCCACAGGGAGTAGGAAGGGTTAGGAGTGGCTCGCGACTTGCTTTTCTGACCATGGATTTTTTTTAACTTTGTCATAAAATAATGATAACGGATGTAGTTTATTTACATATGAATATCATACAAATACATTGCTATTAATCATATGTTTCGACAGTAAAAACCAGAGGTTAAATTTTGAGCCATTTCGCGCTATTAGCTCTCAAATATCAGCTGATCCATTAAAACCCCTATGAAAGCAAATTATTTCCATGTAACGTTCAAACTATTTCTCAACGTTTTTGAGCTAGCAAAAACATTGTGATGCTTTTACTGTCGGTTAGACTTTCGTTACTACATGACCTACATACATCTGTAATTCCCGCGAACGGGTTTAGCTTCCATTTTGCTCTACGCATAGCCCGGGAGAGGTACTTTAAGAATTTCTGGGTGGGAACGTGCCGATGGGACCCTGGAACCCTTAGCCTTTACTAGCGCTAGTTCAGCTGAATTTTGCTACGCTATACTAGATTAAACTCCTCAAATCACCCCTATACTAGACTAGCTGTATTCCAGAAACTGATTTTTGACTGTTAATAATAATATCCAGTAGCGTTTTTTGATAGTCATCTATCAATGCTGTTGAGGCTGAGTCGTGAAAATTTAAACTTGCCCCCCCCCTCCAAGTTGACGGTAATTTTCATTTTCCTCTTACGATAAACTTAGTTAACACAGGACAAAAAATAATTTCTATGAAGTGACATTTCCGTAGTGAGTATGT
The DNA here is from genome assembly GCA_019787425.1 of Platygyra sinensis. Lineage (NCBI taxonomy): Eukaryota > Metazoa > Cnidaria > Anthozoa > Scleractinia > Merulinidae > Platygyra > Platygyra sinensis. The sequence goes on from JAHPZR010001850.1 coordinate 31,345, forward strand.
CCATTCAATAACCATTCATGAAGTAAGTTTCCAAATTTTCTATAATCCACAGAAAAGAACAAAATACAAGACGGTCGCTCCAGTTTTTCGCGAATACAACAAAACAGTGCCAGGGGAGAACGGGACAGTCAATTTTACAATGGCTAAAGAAGAGCTTGTTCCGGGATCCGATACTGTTCCCGCGGGACTAGAAATAGCTGCCCGAAGTATGAACGTTCTGGGCCTGGTTGTGTTTTCCATTGTGTTTGGTATCGTGTTGGGACGAGTTGGAGAGCGTGGGTTACCTGTGAAGGCTTTTTTCGAGTCACTGAATGAAATAATTATGGAAATGGTGGCCCTGGTCATGTGGTAAGGACTTCAGCATATTTGCGATTTCGAATGGTCTGGATTTGTTCCTGAGGTGCGTCAGTCGTTTCAAACCGTTCCGCGCGAATAGAGATCGTTTCAAGAACCGTCAGACATACAGTATAGACCCAATAATTATCGTGCTATTTAAATAATTAACAATGATTGGACAAGAGTGAACAAGATATCATGATTTGTCAGTGGAGAGTAGATCAATTATTTTCCGAATCCGAAGGCTGAAGCAAATCACTAATCTGCGAGACACTGACAAATAACGATGTTTTGCGATACCCGAGTGCAATAATTTCGTTTTATCACTCGATCACCAAGTTTGTTTTGTTATTTAATCGCTCTCTGGCAACTCAGAGAAGCAATCTGAAATTTTTCACCAGATATCAATTTTAAGTTACGCATGAGCAGACCATTATTTTTAGTAGTTATTTCCAGGTCATGTGGCTGGCTCTTGTTGTTATTTAACAAACATTATTATAATTATTTTTATTTTCACCAGGATCTCTCCCTTTGGAATATGCAGCTTAATAGCAGCCAAGCTAGCGGGTATGGGTGATATTGGACAAGCTTTTGAGATGTTGGGCTACGTCATGGGTACTGCGGTCGCTGGTCTCTTCATACACGGCGTGATCGTCCTGCCACTTGTCTATTTTATATTTACGAGGAAAAACCCGATAATATACATTAAAAACCTCTCTGATGCCATTGCAACAGCGTATGGCACAGACTCCAGGTTAGTGACACATCTTTTGTGTATTAGTGATTGGAATCCCAATATCCATATCTCGATGGTTGTTGT
>JAHPZR010001850.1:37500-50000 GCA_019787425.1 Platygyra sinensis
GACAGTATGGAAAAAATTTATCTAGTAGAATTAAATATATTTAAAGAAAACGCGTTTTAAGGCTTACAGAAAATTCCACTAGATAATTTTCCCCGAATCTTTTATATCTGAAGTGCCATCGTAAATGGTGCGTGCATGCGAAAAATCAAGATAGGTCACAGAGCAAACTTTCGAACTAAAAACAAATGTTTTTCGCAGATTTTATTTTCGGTTCGCGCGATTTTACGCAGCATTAACTTCCGGTATACTGATTTTAATACTGATTCAGCTGACGCGTGCATCTCAGTTATGGCGTATGTAGATTGTGCGCGCGCGTGCAGCTAAAAACCCTTTCGAGCCTCCTTAAGCTAGATCACAAAGCGCGCGCTTTGCTTTAAGGTCCGGTAATACGGGCAACATTTTTCTTCAACTTGTCTCGCAACATTGTTGCATTACAAGTTGAAACACATTGTTGCGCGTATTACCACGTTGTGACCAACTTGTCTCGCAACAAAATACTGTGTTGCAAGTTGAGGCAACGTGTTGCGCAAAGTAGACTCGAGTTCTACTTTCTGCAACAAATTCCAGTTTTGCTGCTCGTATTACCACTGCAGCTACAACTTCTCTCGCAACAAATTTGAATTTAACCCTTTTGATTGGTCGTCGTGAAGCGCGGCAAATAAAATAAAAACATGGTGGACAGTGAAGAAGAGCCTGGGGACGAGCCTGAATGCAAAATAGACCAGTAACTCTCGGAAAGTCCGGGTGGAAAGTCATCAATTGGCCCTTTAAAACGACCTTGAGGACTATCATTAGTCCTTGGAACGCCTCGTTTATCCCTTCGAAACAATGCAAGCAGCAAACTTGGAAGAACTGTCGGAAAATCACATTTTGCGGCTATCTATCTGAAATAACAGTGAGCTTCATATTGAGAGAACTTCGCTGGCACGGAAAATTTAAAAGAAAAAGACGACCAGAAGTCGAAGTGGAACTTCGTCGGAAAGCTAAATTATATGAAAGAAGGCGCCATCTTTATTTTCACACGATTGATCAATTATACGTGTAAAATTTTGCAGACTTGCAACACTGTATTTTGCTGCGAGACAAGTTGGTCATCAAAGCGGTAATACGTGCGACAGAGGGTTTCAACTTGCACCGCAACAATGTTGCGAGACAAGTTGAAGAAAAATGATGCCCGTATTACCGGACCTTTAGTTATTGAGTACGTCAGCAGCATATACCCATGGGCAAATAGTAGATGCTGAATTAGCCAATCAGAGCGCGCGGTTTGCTTTAGTTATGTTAAGCCCCGGCCAAACGATCGCAACATGCCAACGCAACATATCGCAACATTGTTAGGCACAACATGTTGCGCCCAACAATGTTGCGATATGTTGCGTTGGCATGTTGCGATCGTTTGGTCGGGGCTTTATAAATAAAACATAGGTTTTTGACCAATCAGAGCGCAAGCAGGGTCGTATCTATATTTTAAAATCTGATATAAAGGGTATCGTTTATTTGCCAAAACAATAAATATTAGTGTATATATATGTCATAATAGGGGTCTCTTTTAGTCCTATTTGCTACTTGTAGATACATGAAGGCTTTTCCAAAGCCACCAGAGTTTCATTAATGTACGTCAGTTAGGCTTTTTCAATAAACGCATCTTAAAGGAGGAGTGTCGAGAGGATTTTGCTGTTTTGGGTCAATTCTTTGCTACGATCATTACTTTGTGGCTTTAATCATAAACAAAATGCTTCTGTAAAGCTTCGACGAAGATATCAAAAGAATTTTATCAGCGAGGGCAAGCCATAATAATTTCTTGAGGACTTTTGGAACACGTAGCATCAAAACTCGAAAAAAATTGGCCAATTTTTTCAAGTTTCAATCCGTTTCCATCCATGCCATCTGTAGCGAGAGGCGCCAGGAAACAGTTTCAGTATCTTCAAATAGTCTTTAATAACAAAACTAGATCATTAGTTTCGGAATTCACTTGATGCGAAGACACCTTTTAGCGTTTTATAAAGTTGTCAAATAGTGGGGCAATGCCCCTTTAATTCATTAAAAAAAAATAACTCGTCGTTTCACCTCAACACTGTTGATTGCATTGGAAGCTGAGACATCTCCACCTGACGAATGCAAAATACGAGTCTCTTCCTCCACATTCAAGAAATTATTAGTACCTTGTAGGAAAAGCCTTCCAGCAACTGTTTGTGTTCTTAAGGAACGAATGTTGCGCTATAGCTACAATAAAGAAATGTAAAATAGAAATAATAACCTGACAATGATTGAAGACTCCACCGAGCGTACTCAATATGCCACCTAACTCGTGGATCTTCTGTCAGCTTGTAGTTATTTTATTTGTGATCAAATGTTACATTTTGGTAGTTATTTTATTTGTGATCAAATGTGTTTTTTGGTAGTTATTTTATTTGTGATCAAATCACGGTTATATTTTGGTAGTTATTTCATTTGTGATCAAATGTTATGTTTTGGTAGTTATCTTATTTGTGATTAAATGTTGTATTTTTTTTAGATTTACGCAGATCAGTCATGATTTAAAGATGTACTAGTTACAGCCATCTTTATTTGCATGGCAATGTAACAGTTTGTAACAGCTTTTACCTTGTTTAGAAATAAAATTATGAGCTACAACATGATTTTATATTACCTTAAGTTAGTATGTTTACATATAGGTTATCTTCTCCAGTTCCTTAGGGAAGGGAAGAAAAATATAGTGTCAACTTTATAAGGTTAGAGTGTATTAATTCTCGTCAAAAAAGGCACCACTGCGCAAAAGGGGCAAGAGTGACGTAAACGGACTCTCGTATGCATACTAACACGCTAATAATTATAGCCTGCGTTGCTGGCGTAAACAAGGAAAGAGCAGGGATCGGGTGTCAACAAACGCGAGGAAGAAGGGGATTGAACAGTTCCCTATCACGACAAAGAAGCTCGTTTCCAATAAGGAGCCCATTTTAATTTTCTCAGCCAGTAAAATTCAAAAACGTGAGAGAGACACAAACGCACACACAGGTACCGTAAGTGTGGACCTACCTTTTGCTTATTGTATTCATTACTTTGGTGAAATGCTTATTGGTGAATTTCTTTAAGGTTATCGAATGGTTAGTATTTTATGGGAGTCCTACTTTTAGGCTTGGCTAAATCTGTCCATTATTTAACAAATAAAGAAGCCTCGGCTGTGCTCTGTTCTGTTGTAAAGCCTGCAGGAAGCAGTAGAGCACGAAAGAATTGTAGGGGAAAACACGAGAGGCAGTCAAGTGTTTTTCCCCCCTTCTTGAGTGCTCTAACGTCTCCTAAGTGCTTTAAACAGAACAGAGAATAATTTCCACACGAATTCGCTGAATTTTCAAACCAAACTTTATCTCCTCAGTTCCAAAGAAGTAAAAGTGGCGTCAGCCGCGTGCACTAATCTCTGATAAAGCGCGCTTTAATTAGCCAATCACAATCCTTGTTAGAACTGCTCCGAGAACGGGAGCTTTCAACTAATAACTCATCGGGTGAACAATGATACGGAATTGTTGAGGTTCGGTTCGTTGAGATGACTGGAGCTGTCGCTCTTAAGCAAGCAAGCGTTACTACAATGCGTGTAAGTGTTGTTTGAGCATTTTTACAAAAATAAAGCTTCTCATCATAAACAGAGGCAGCTATTCTGATGTCTTTCATCGAAAAATTCGCCAGGTTGAGAATTTATTTCGTTTGCCTCGTGTTTTGTCAGAATCTAGCAAACCTTGTTATTTTCGTACAGATTTTACACTATTGTTGTTAACAATGGTCTTCTTGAGCCATATTCACTGCTAAAAATTTGCTCGTTTATATTGATTTTGTCTGAGTCGCACAGAATATGTTTAATTTGGGTCAAATTTGTCGAAATTCGGAAGCAAAAATTTGAAAGCCAGCTTAATGTCATCAACCCGTTCTCTATTCTCTGATAAGGCACGCTGTTTCAGCCAATCAGAGCGCGTTATACGGAAACTTTATTGTAACATGCTATAAATACAGTACTTCACTTTTAAATTGCCTTTATTCTAGGCACTTTTGGCATTGGTATGGTTGATTTAATTTAAAGTCGTGTGAACATAAAAAAAGAAAAAATGTTGTAGTAGAGAGTGGATCATCACAAAGAATAAAAAAAGCTATCAGTCATATTTTGCTTATCAGCAATAATGTCGGAGGACAAGTACTGGAATAATAAGTGATGTAAAATAAATAAAGAAAATATACTTACCTTACCTGGTTTCTGTTGTACCTTTGGCCTACTTCATCGTCTTTTTCTGTTCTTTTTTTTGGAGGAGGGGGGGGGGGGGGGGTGGTTTGAGGTGTTTGTCGCAGCTTTTCAAGGGAAGGACCATTAGAAAAGTGATAGGGGGAAGGGAATGAGAAAAGAGAAAAACAAAAAGAAACCAAAAAAACTTCATGCAAGGGAAAATGCCAAGAAAAAGAAATTCATGCAAAGAAGAAGTAAAAGAAAGAAAATCATGCAGAAGGAAGATCTCATTGTGACTTTCATTTAATATATAAAATTTGCCATTGTCTATTAACACTAATTCTTATTCAAAATATTCTTGGGGCCTTCACCCAGGCCCTGCTTTATTATTACTAATAGATCAAGACATCTAATAGTGTACTGAAGTGTTTTCCTCACGCTGCATGAAATGACATATATAAGGTGACATAAATAGCGTCGCTCATTAATGACGTCACGAAAATTTAACCCTCGGTGTGACTCAGACAAACAAACCATTCCAATGGGGCTACTTCTTCTTGTGGAACAACGGTGCTCGTGAGCTCTTTAGCAAGATACTAAGCTAATTTCGCAATTCCATGGCTCCTCTAGCTCAAAATGTTAGAGAAGACCCACAAATTGCAACTTGGAATAATGATACTACAGAGTTTGAAGGAGGGCGGCAAAATTTCATGTATGAAGGCTCTTTACGAATACACTCGTTTACTTCCATAACAGAAAATATATATATATATTTTTGTACCCGACATTCACTCACAAGAAAGCCAGCAACCCGGAAAATGAAATACCATAAAGATATACCGTAGATCCGATCCAATTCGTTGCCTTTCCGTGATGAGACTAGCCTACCCTGTCTTCGCATATTGAGAACAATCACAGCCAGTGCTATTTATGTTACATGCATTGCGCTAAACATATGAATGAAATATATGCAGCTGAGATCTACTCACAGTCACAGATTTGTTTATGTGGTCGCGATGGACATGGCTCCATTAATGTCTAGGTCCTCCAAATTGCACGGTACACCTTATTCTGCTGTGAAGTTGGAATTGTCTTTACCATAATTATGTCCTCTTGTTATATCGTGTTCGTTTGAGTGGACGGCTCGGGTTGTCAAGTTTCGGAATTTCTGCTAAGTCAGCTGATAAGTCTTCTCTTCAAGAGTTTCTTCGTAATACGTTTTCCAGTGATGTATTCTGACCGGCTTGTCGCAACTGCGCGCTAACAGTAATTATTAAAAACTGGATCATTGGATAATGCAATTCGAGAGTTTTCATTGGCTTAGCCATCATGGTATATGAACCATTATACCATGATCTACAAAAATGGCGAGCGTATGCGTGATTTTTGGGGCCTTTTTGTTTTTATTGTAGTCTAGTTTTCTATAAACTGGGGGCGTTTTTAATAAAACAATTATTCCACTCGCGCTTGTTGGATATGAGATGATAATAGCCAACTCGGCGCTACGCGCCTGGTTGGCTATCTATCATCTCATATCCAACGCGCGCTCATGGAATAATTGTTAATTATTAAAAACTGGATCATTGGATAATGCAATTCGAGAGTTTTCATTGGCTAAGCCATCATGGTATATGAGCCATTAAACCATGATCTACAAAAAGGGCGAGCGTATGCGTGATTTTTTGGGGCATTTTTGTTTTTATTGTAGTCTAGTTTTCTATATTTTGGGGGCGTTTTTAATAAAACAATTATTCCACTCGCGCTTGTTGGATATGAGAGGATTCTAGCCAATTCGGCGCTACGAGCCTCGTTGGCTATCTTTCATCTCATATCCAACGCGCGCTCATGGAGTAATTGTTAAATATTCTTTATTTTATTCCCACAAAGTCACAACACAACCTGCATACCCTTAGCTGAATGCCTCCTTGTTAATCCTGGCTGGTTTAAACGGCATTTCTTCGGTTTTTACAATAAGAGGTATTCAGCTAAGGGTGTGCAGGTTGTGTCTTACGATATTTCGATTTTTAAACACCATTTGGACTCTTAATATAAATCTAAGATAACAGTTCCCACGCGGCCATGATGGCGATCGAACTAGCTGAGAAAACGCAGTGAAATAGACAAGATATTGACCCGGACATAGAAATAGACAATGGTGTTAAGGTAAAACAATATCTATTTTGAACTATTTGATAAACATTTTGACTCCTTTGAAGTTAATTTTGCTTCTAACTTCACGTACATATAATTTCGACTCTGTTGTTTATAAATTAATTTCACTAGCAGTACGTCTGGGCTGCCTGTGAAGTATTTTGCACAAATTTACAGAGCCTTGTACGAAGCCGCCATGTTGGTGTACCTTTAAGGGACACCAACATGGCGGCCGAAAAATAGTTTAAACATTTGGTACTTACTTGGGCTATCTAGGCCACTGATTATCTGAGCTGATCATGCAAACATTTAAATAAGCACTTTTTCTAATGTTTTGACTTCTAAAAAGGTTAAAAGTTCCGAGATAAGTATATATTTTTCGACAAACACGTTCATAGCTTTATATCACGTACCGCCATAACTCTGAAATTCAAAATGTACCTGCTTTTAGACGAAGCATGTTCTTGAGCTGAAAAGTTATTCACAAATATTTAACAATTACCCTGCGAAATCGCGCGGAATATCGTCTGATATTTAACCGACGAGGCATCGGCTAAAATCACTTCAGACGATATTCCGCGAGATTGAGCAGGATAATTGTTTTGTTATTCAACAAATTGATAACAAAATTGGCAAGCTCGTAACATTTTTAAACCTTTCTGTCGACATTTTTTCACTTCACTTTTTCTTCCCACGTACGAAACTACGTATACCGCCGGATATCTGTTACCTACGGATGACAGATATCGAGAGCATCATGACCATATTTGGATAGTGTTACAATTTGTTGAATAATAAAAATCTTTATTTCACAGGTACTGAGATTTATCCACGAAAATCATAGTGATTAAAATTAGTACTGATTCTACTCGTAGCCAATCAGGAGCACGAACGACAAAATTTCACCGTGAAAAAATATCGTTCGTGCAATCAGCAACGCGAACGACGAAATTTCATTGATGATGAATGAAAGTACTGAAGGAAATGTCATCCGAGAGCCGTTGCACAAAACCCGCGCGCATTGAAAAATGGCCGAGGGAAGGTTTATTTCTGTTTGCCCAGTTGAAGAATTTACTTTAGAACACGAAAACAAAAACACCGCTCAAAAAACGGAAAGAGATGTAAGATTGCTTGAAAGATTTTTGAAAACGAAGGACGAATACAGGAAAATTGAAGATATTCCAGCGGCTGAGTTGAATGAATTCATCAGCGAATTTTTTATCTCCGTCCGCACTAAAGATGGCAACGAGTACGAGCCGACTCCGCTTCGAAGTTTAATGGCCAGCTTTAAACGACATTTGAAGAAACAGGGCTATTCTGCCAGCATAATCAACGACTTGGTCTTTGAGAAAACCAGAAAAGTTCTTCAATCCAAACAAAAACAGCTAAAGAAGCAACGAAAAAGGAATAAGCCGAAAGCATCGGTAGCTTTGACAAGCGAAGAGTTAAAGATATTGTACGAGAAGGGTTTGCTCGGCATGTGTAGTCCTGAGGCACTTTTAAACACGCTTTGGCTAAACAACACTCTTCACTTTGGACTCCGTGGGTGCAAAGGACATCGTGATAAGTGCGAGCTGGGGAGATGTAAAGCTTCAAAAAACGGCAAACGGAGCGGAATACTTGGAGTTCAATGAAAGACAAACAAAAACTAGAACTGGCTCAGACTACTACGGTTTAATGAAGACAATGGTTCAGAAAGCAGGAATCGAAAACGACAGGCTTCGAAATCACAGCGGCAGAAAGACAATGATCCAGACGCTAAGCGAAAATGACATTCCCCCTACGCGAATTGCACAGCTATCTGGCCATAGGAATTTGAAGAGCATAGAAAACTACAGCACTGTTTCAAGGAAACAAAAGATGCACATGTCAAAAGTGCTAAGCAGTGTGGTGGCTGGTACGCCAGCTTCGTCCTGTTCTGAAACAGCTTGTCCGTCGTCCTCCGACTCCCAGAATACCGGTAAGCAGTCCATGGCACTGTTCAGCGGAGCTGTTATTTAAGATGGTAATTTTTCCATTCATATCAACACAGTAAATCAGTCTCCAACGCTTATCACAGATCCGCCATTCCCGAAGCGGTGAGATGGAAACGTCTGAGGCCTTTAGAACTGGAAAGTGACTCTGAAGATAACTGAATATTGACTTTTTGCATGACATTAAGTAGTTTGTTGGCGTGGCTTCCTTATAGACATTGAACTTGATTGATATATGGTGAACACAGTAAGTCACGGTAAGAATTGTACGCACTTTTATTAACTTGTTGAGAAATCTTTAAACTACTTTTTATGCTTTTCATCGCCCCATTTGTGCAATTTTTCTACCCAATACAACACGAAAAAAAATCTCAGTACCCATGAAATAATAGCCTGCGAAAACAGCCGTCCTTCTTCGCTGCCGGCCCGAGTGGCGTTTCGCGTGAAGGACCTTCACGCGAAACGCCACTCGGGCCGGGAGCGAAGAAGGACGGCTGTTTTCGCAGGCTAATGAAAAAAGCGCATTAATGCAAGGAAAATGCTTTGTACGACTTTTATTCACTCGTTGATACCGCTATGCTAAGTCTTACGCGCGCATTTTCCAGGAAGTAATCTCTATATCCCTCTCAACCTGATGAAGATAATAACTTTGGTGGCTCTTAAATTTGGAGTTTAAAAAATGATGACTTTACGTGCAACCCAAGAATAGGTAATAAGAGTATCGTAAATCTTAAGATGTAACTTCAGCCGTAATATCTTTTCTCTCTTAGAAAGGAAATTCGCTTTGCTATCAACGTCACTATGTTTTGTTTTCTTCTCATAATCATGGCATACCAGTAATTCCTACTTAATGGACGCAATGCATAAAGAATTGTTAATACTAAGCTCTGTCCCAAAAGCAATATATTTACTCACTCGTGCTGATAATTAACAACAATCATGCCCTGAACGAAATGGTTGCAATCGATAAAAGCTACTTAGTGATCGGGAATATACAAAAACGGTAGAGAAGACGGACAGAAAGCAAGGCAGTGAAACTGTTTAATAAAACATTAAGCATATTATTTGCAAGCCTGACATCTTAGATAATTTCATACATGCATGTTTTTTGTGCATGGCTCTACATGATATCTAGCCAGAGAGTTTTTCTTTTTTTACGCTCTTAAGGACGTTCGCGCCCATTGCTACTGCGCATCTCTAGTGCGCACGCTATTCATTGGTCACGCGCGTGCCACGTCATTTTCAAGCGCGCGCACCGAGTCGAAAACTCAACAAAATATAGAGCTGATGACCTTTGCGTTTACTTTGTGTGCGAATATTTTTGTTGGATGCTCGGTGACCATCACTTCCTTTTCTGATTCTTTCCATTATACTAAAAAACAAAAAAAATCTGTACGTGGGAAGTTTTAATTATTTCTCATATACTATTCAAATAGGGTCGAATTGGTACATGGATACAGGTGTGCGTAACTTAGAAGTTGTATTTTTTTAAGGCTAATTCTAGCTGATTTAATGGCATATGTAGCAAAGATATATCAAATAGGCCTATTTATGCTGTGTTAAACACACATAACTTAGATATGATTCTTCAACTTAAATGTCTGCCGATAGTAATGAATCCGGCCAGAATCGCCTCAATGGCTGGAAATCCTAGAAATGCTATGATCTGTGATGCGCCTTATCTTCAAAACGAGTTCGGTGACCCCCGATTTTTGTTACGTTTTTCATCTAATCTTGTCATTTTCTACCTGCAGTCAAAGTTTTAAAAAAATCTGTACGTGGGAAGTTTTTAGGCGCGAACGTCCTTAAAATGAAGCTTTAGTACATAAATGTATTTATATATCAGCCGCGTTTCATCGGAAATTAATGTGTTTCATTTGCCGATAATGAATAGTGATTAGGATGCATAAAAACAATATATCAGTGTGCCTTTAAGAGTTGTTATGACGCTGCCAAATTGGTTTTGCCGCACTTCATACTTTCATTTCAATTTATAATTAAGGTGTCAATAAAACACAAGCACCAACCAGTGACTTCTGTCAGCTCCCAACAAGGTATGAATTTTTTAAGTTTACAATTTTCTTCTTCAACTTATTATGTTTTAATTTCTTTTGAAACAAGAGAGTATCATATTCAAGCTCTCTGTGAGACAGACAATTTAGGTACCTTGGTGTCGTCAGCTCAAATTTATCAGTAGATCAACTCTGACTGCATAAACGTGTGTCCTTCTGTTAATTTACTATTGATTACGATGCGACAATTTAACGAATGCGAGCATTTATTTGCGAAAAAGATAATTGTGATGGAGTTGAAAGATTTTGCTTCAGATATCTTCTAGTTATAATCACCTTAATCAGGGTATATCGGGTGAGTTTAGTCATGTTGACCGTAGAAAAAAAAACAAAACAGATTTTGAAAACGGAAACACTAAATCGTATGCCATGTGAAAATGAATATAAAGCCACAGAGGGGGTCGAGCAAAGCTGATACTCTTTCTTCTAATCATTTTGTTATAACTTTATCTCCCTGATATCCAAGGTTGGCATGTATTATCAGTTTGTTTGAAAATCTGATGGTGATCGGCTTATCAATTTCTTGCGAAGAAGCTACGACCTGATGGCGCTTATGGGTAATTTCATACTGGTTTTGGGGCATTCATGAACCGACCATGCCGTAACGAACAAACTATTTCGATCTCGCTTTTGTTTTGACCATAGCGTGAAAGCATAGTTAATAGAAGCAGAGTCAGTCAACTGGCGCTGTAAACAGGTGTTACTCAGATATATTTTGCATTTAAATTACGTTTTCCCTATTGATGCAGGTGCCCACTCTCCGCTATGTCATATTTAGTACATTAAAAGTGCTATTCCTGTCTTTCTTTAGACCTGAATTTTTGGTCCATCGCTTGATCGCACAGCTGAACTGAAACAAGGTATCAGAGTTGTCAAAATATCCAGTTTAAATGTGAAATCTCCTGCCGACTCAAATTAAAAATTTAATAGGCTGGAACTCCATGAGAGCAGAAAACGTGAATGTTGGAGATTGTACCTTTATGAGCGATTGAACGAGTTTGAAGTTCAATCATTCTTTTAAAATCGCGTTTTTGTTTAACCGTAACTCATATCATTTATTTGAGAGAGCATCAACGAAAGGTGTATGGCTACCAAGGTAATATAACTAAGATATGATTTTTATCATGTCCAAGCCGTTTGAATAATAATAATAATAAAAAAAACGGAATAGGGCCTCTCTATTCCATTCCCGTCGTATATTCCAATATCACAAATTTTTGAGACATCCAATGTGTTCTTTTTGACGGAGTGTTACTAACCAAAGCGCAATTTTTTCAAGATCCTTCAATATAGAAATTAGTATGTTCGATATTAGACCATCAATTTATGCACATCCGTGACCAAATAAGCGCTTCCATTTGTGTGTTAACTGAGTTGTTCACACGACCGAGTAGTTCCATCAGCAGTAAGAATTTTTTTATCGTTTTCCCTTAATATTCCTAATTATTTGTTTTATGTAGTTTTGACATTTAGTTTTGGAAAAAAAAGGTGCAGTAATTAGAACATTGCAACTACATTCCAGATACAGTATAATACCTGCTTGGTCTGAATTTTGGGAGCTGGCAAAATAGAATTTGTTTTAAAATTTCACGGCACGATATTAAAATGCAACTACCAGTGAATTAATTTAAACTGCGCTTTAATAATCGAAGACTAAATTAAATCGAAATACAAACAACAATGAAATCGAAAGATATCAATTTCCACTACTCGGCGAAGTTTGCCCCTTCAGTTGCAAGTTGAGAACTATATTATAATGCGCGGTGAATGGCCTTGCCTTTATTCATTAATGATTAATGTGAGATATTTTGCATGGAGGGGACTTTTTATATTCTTCAGTGTTGGCACCAACTTTCTTAAATGTAACGCGAAAGTGGGCGAGACAATGTTGGTGTGTGATCTTATGCTATTCCGTACTTTTTACAAGGTGTGAACCTGTTCAAAACACTCCTGCGTTGTTAAATGTGGTTTCAACAGCATTTAGCGATCGAGGTCGGAGTGTCTGGCAGTCTATAGCAGGTCATCAATGACATAGGTTTTTTTTTTTTTTTTTTTTTTTTCAGGAAAATCTTCGTGTTGCCGAGTGATTCGTTTAGC
>JAHPZR010001850.1:55000-61152 GCA_019787425.1 Platygyra sinensis
AATTATTCTGTTTACACCCTTTGTCTTTCAGTTTTAAGTCAGAATAATCTTAAACTGCACAATACATAAGCAATGAAAAACATTTTAATATAAGACAAATTGATGCTTTCGTTAATTATTAATTCTGTGTTAGCATTAACCGGCTTTTGAACAACCATGCCCCGGTATTAATTAGCATAGATTTTGAAAACATTTTCTGCTCCATTTTTGTTAGGTGTTTGGATATCCTGATGAAACACTGTCTCTCGTGCATGTTTGATATTTGGTCAAAGGCACATAAAAAAAAACCCTTACATTGTAGCTTTTTTTATTTCGACTCTTCCTGATACGAACTAAATATACGCTGCTAATAAGAACCTTAAACGTTTGTTCTTTAGAACGATGACGGGAAAATGGTTCACAGCGCGCTCGATTGTTTTCATCACACTTGTTACTGTTCAGTTCCGAGCTATTGCATTGGCGAATGGTAACTCGTCCACATCTAGCGATGAAAATGAAGACGATGAAAATGAACACATAAAATACCATCTAAATTTGTTTACGGCCTGGCTTGAGAAGCCTCCATACACAACATCAGCTCCCAATGGATCATTAGACAACGGATTCCATGGAATGATTCGAGACGTAATATTTCGGTACATATCGTATGACTGCGGAATAGCTAGCAAGATTGCATACTACCCAGCAACAAATCGTACCGGCAGTGAATTTGGCATGATCGAGATGCTGAGACAAAACAAGGTTCATCTCGCTACTCCTGTATTCGAGCCCATAAACCGACGGTACAGTGAATTCCCTTTTCTAAAACTGGTTGATTACCCAGGGACCGATTTTATCTCAACTGAGGACGACACGAAAGGGCTCAACGTTGTCTTTGACGCGGTTCTGAAATCTTGGCCACTGCTAGCAGTTACTCTGATCCTCACCGCAATTGCTGGAGTCATTGTGTGGGCGCTGGTAAGTTTTGTTTGAAATCCCTTATTGCGCCACAAAGATTCTTATGTATGATACGATATTTCTTATTATTATGTGGCTCTGTCTCACAAAGACTGGTAACTACCGAATTCACAAATTTAAATTTATTGGCTGGAATTTATATTTAAAGCGCCCTATATTTTCCCATCTAGACCAGCATCTAGACCAGTAGCGTTTGGCAGTGAAAAAGTTGCAAACTAAAATGTAAAAATATTAACTCCTGTCTTCCAGCAATATATATTTATGGGAATGCCAAAAAGCCTGGTGAAAAAAAATAAAATAAATAAAATATAAAAAATAAAATAACGAGGACGAACAAACCTGGCAGAATAAACCCTTCTCCAAACTGGCGGCCGAAAATTCAAACAAGTTAAAATTAAAAACGCCTTCCAGTACTAGTAAGAACACCTTTACAGACGTTTGTATGACAGGTGTTTATGCCGGAGTTATATCCCCAGTCATACAAATATCTGTAAATTTTTCATTTTTCAACTTACATTTTCTCAGCTGATATTACAGCTGAAACGCTGAAACTTTGCAGGGTTACGGTGTTCTTGTAAAGGTGTTCTTTCTAGCGGTGGTATACATTTTTTAAATTTTATTTTAAGTTATTGGAATTTTAGACCGCCATTTTGGAGAAGGCCAGTCTATAAACTTCAGCTCATAACCGTGCGCATGCAAAATGTCAGTTAGTGCAAACCAGTTCACATAAAACGAATAAACTTGTTCTTGCGTTTGCCATATAATAAACATTTTATTATTCGAGCCAAGTCAGTCTATAAAGGAGAATCTTGATGTCCACGGGTGGATCTAGAGGGAGGGTGCAGGGGGTGCGCACCTTCCCCCTCCCCCTGAGATAAAGCCTTCTTCTTCGCTATTAAAATTTATTTACTTCACCGGTCAGTGACGTCATTCCTTAGAGGTGCACCCCCTCCTAAGAAAAATCCTTGATCCGCCCCTAACGTCGTTCATCTGTACAGAGCTCACTGCGTGCGTCTATGCTCACGACCTCGGACAAGGTTCACGAGAGCTAAGTAATGCTTAGGTAGGATCACACGTCGCCCTCCAAAGTTGCCGTGTATTTCGTTGGATGAAAAACATGACGAAACATCTGAGTGGAAAACTCTGTGCTACCCAGGAGGACTGCTTTGTTTGAGGTACAGCAGAAGAACGCCTTGCAACTTTGCATGCAACTTTTTTATTAATTGAATATTCATTTATTTATTTCATTTTTTTGAGGGGAGGGGGAGTTTACACACCGTGCAAATTAGCTATCATGGGTAATAGTGGGCGCGATGTTACCCTATGTGTCTTGTCTTAAGCCAATCCACCACGCTTTCGCCTGTTTTATCACCCTTAATCATATTCACTTGCTAATTTATTTTTGGACAGTTTATTAACGGGCAGTTCAATATAAGTCAATCACATTCAAAGTTGTAGTTTAAATCTACCAATCACATTCAAAGTTGAAGTTTAAATCATTCGTTCATAACTTGGCTATACTTCTCTTCTCGGAAATTGTAACTTGTATGATTAATTGCTGGTCCAATTCGGGCTGCAATCATAAAACGTGACGGACAGATCGAACTTCCTCTGCGTGGTCGTACGATTTTGTTATCACTCGTATGACTACAGACCGAACTGAATCCACTCAGTTTTATCACCATTACTTATCAGTGCATGGTACGGTGTTCTAACGTCATCTGTGCAAAAACACATGACAGTAAATTACTTTAATTGTCACAAATAGGACACATACTGGAACAGTGAAGAGTTTCCTCGCTCATTTATCAGAGGTTCTTGGGATGGATTTTGGTGGTCTTTTATTTCTATGACCACAGTAGGGTAGGAAAAACCCTTGTTCACTCACTGTATTGCTATCTTTTAATCAAGTCAGCACTGGAACCTTTCATGAGAAATTATGAAAGTGAAGAATGATCATCGCGGTAAATTTTCCAATTTAAGCAATTGGAAAGAAGAAGCCTGAAAAAATCAGGGTTTCAACGGGACCAGCACCCGTGCCGTCTCCGCGAAATACAGGTGCGATGCTCTACCAACTTAGCTATGAAGCCAAGCATTAGGAACGAGGTCAATTTATTAAATTCATTATTAAATTCGAAAATTTCCTGCGATGATCATTCTTCACTTTCATCTACATTCGCAATTCAATTACTTTTTATATACTTCACAACACAAGAACGTTATGTTAGTAACTTTCAGTTATAGGCCACTTCGCAAAATGGTGTATCTAAACATTACTGAGAGGTTTGGAATCTGCCAGTACCTTGTACTATATATAAATCATTAACTAATTTCTTATGCATTAGGTATGGCGACAAATCTCCAAAGTCTGTTGTAGCCCGAGTTTTTTCCATCATTTGGATCCTGTTTGGCCTCATTATCATGGCGATTTTTACGGCGAACATCACCTCTGCTCTGACCGCTCTCTCTTTACAACAGGAACCAAGTAGCCTCGTTGGTTTAAAGGTTGTTGTATCTATTTGTTCTAACTTGCCATTTAATTTAATTTTTCAAGGGTCTTTTTCTGTGTGTACGAGAACGAAGCTTGAGAGCAATTGTGCGCGAAATGTCGGCCAGATATCGGCCATTTCAGATCCCTGTTATTAAAATGTAAGGAGGAAATGTGTGGTATGTTGGTCAGGACTTCGACAATTGTAGCGGGATCTTCGATACATGTAAACTTATATGTCGTTCCATTTTATAGGCTTCCACTTCTAACCTCCTACATTCAAGAATGGCCTTGTGTTCACTAGAAATAACGAGCTGTTTCATCTGGGTAAAACTTAAAGAAAACCATACTGTATAAAATCAGTCTGAAACATCGCTCGCAATATACATATACTGATATTGCGTGTGAATAGAATAAATTTGACCATGATGGTAGAAGCCAGACTTTTCGTGGCGCGTCTTAATGTTCTGCTTTTTGCTGGCGCTTTTGTGTAATCCATCAACAGTTTTAATCGATTAAAAGCGATATTGTGGTTAGCATCCTGGACAATGCCAACACTGATTAAGCTTACTGCTTTTATTAGTACTTTTCCTCATAGAAATAATCGGATTTTTGGAATTCCCATCAGGTGGCAGTGTTAGGCAATGGAACAGAGTACCAACAAGCTCTTGAAGAAGATGCTGAACCCACAGGTTAAGTACTATTAAGTTCAAGCACTTGTAAAAACTGGGATCAAAATTTAGACCTTTCATATATGTGGTACTCTAGATGAAACAATCCCTTTGCAAAATTCAGTAAGGAGACAGACATATCTCAGTTCGGTGATTTTAACACCCTTCGTATATATTTCTCTTTGTCTAGTGTACCACAAAATTGGCGAGATGATTCAGGCTGTCAAATCGAAACAGGTCGATGGAATGTTACTGGATCGCTATACAGCTTCCTATTACCAGTCAAGAAATCAACTGCAATCGCTGTATACCGTCAAAAAGTTGGAATTTCAAAGAGACATTGGAATTCTCTTTAACGAAAACAGAAGGCTTCTTGCACAGTGCTTGTTAAATTATCACGGTGCAAGTATTTGGAGCTCGGTTCAAACAATTACTGCGACGTACAAGGTAAAGTTTCAAGTTATCAAACCAACATAGGTCTTAGGTGACCAATGGTTCTCAGAATTCCACTAAATACGCAACGAAATCCCACAATGCAGTTAATCTGCACTGAAACGAACCATACTCTTATCTTACATACTTAATTCTCTTCGTGCGAGTCCGCACACAAAATCGGTCGATGTTTTGATTTAGGATTAACTTATGGAGATCTAGTATCAAGATGCTAGGACCCAGCTGGGTCAGTCGGCTGTCATCCGTCATCACCCCCATACGTCTGGGGTTTCTTCATTCCTTGCATCATTTACATCTTGTTCTCTGCTATTGGTTTCTGTAGCAATGACGTTTTTTACGGAGTGGAGTTGCAAGCCCCACACCCAACCCTCCTCCTTGCTCATCTCGGCCAATGAGGAGTTGACGCGCATATCAGCTTTAGTTATATTCGAAAGTATTGTTGTAGCTAAATTGAGTGCTCTAATAGTCCAGATCGATTAAATAGGCTAAGGTGTGAAATTCCTAAATCTCCTTTTAAAGCAATATTTTTTTCTAGGCGTTCTGTTATTTATACGGAGGTTTCCTTGCTTTTTTTTCCTCTTAGCTTACTCAGTTGAAGCCTCCCAGAAACATCAACCTGTTTGACGATTCCTCTCCCTTCATAAAAATGTCATTGTACATTTCGCTCGGGGTGTTGGCTGGATTGCTGCTCTTTGGAACATTGTGGAACATTCTTTTAAGAAAGAAGAGGAAGGCCAAACCAACTAAAGTACTAGGTGAACATCTTACTTATATTGTTGTGTGTAGTTCAAATCAAGGGAAAATGACTTCCCTTCTCACGCGCCATTCCCACATGTGCGGCTGAGATTCCAGTCTTATAAAAAAATCAACTTTTTTCAATCTTACTCGTCAGAAGCTGCGGCAGTTAATGAAGGAATGACATCAGATATAATCCATGAAGATATTGAAGTGGCAAGACAGCTCCTTGAGAAAACCCAAGAACAGTTTGACAAATTGGAATTCCAAGTTTCAAGATTAAAATATCATCTATGATTGATGGTAGAGAGATGTAAGAGTTCAAACTTGGTGACTTGAAAGTTCCATGTTATCATTATGATGCTTCAGTTGTGATATTTAATTTATTATTATCGCATTTGTAGAAGTATTCAACGACATTTTATGTAGAAAACCCTCGCAAATTAGCCTTGCTTCCCCCTAATTTGGTATAACCAAATTTAAATGCCCTATGTTACTTAGCCTAGCAGTCTTTAATTTCTTCGTTTTCTTCTTCGTCTAGAAATGTATCGAAAACTCTTCTCATTAAAACACCAAGTGCTATTGTTTATTTTTTTCTTATTTAATCGTATCTCTAATTTCATTGTAAATCTCGTAGAATACTTCGGTTAGTAGTTGTGTGTTGTGCTTGTGCCATAACCACATCAATTGTGATAATTCTTATTGTAGTTCATCGGTTCCGCCGCATAGCTCGGTAGCATATAGCGAATAAATCAGAGCACCGGTATTACATTACACCTGCCTAGTCACAGATTAAGTTAGGTACTTAGGAAAGGTTGCCTTGTGAGTGTAAATTGTCCTGTTGCTTC
>JAHPZR010001851.1:0-12500 GCA_019787425.1 Platygyra sinensis
TCGTGACTCGGGAAAACGATTTTTTTTTTTATCCGTCGGATCCGTGATCCTCTATTTTTTTTCCGTTCGTAAATCGTGCCAGAGGGGGACCCTCCCCTCTTCCCTGTATGACCGACTGACGGTCATTTGGCCGCAGCGTAAAATTAAATTCTAAGCTAACGCTATTTGGAAAATTCCGGATTCTTTTGGCAGCAATATAGCGGGCCTAGACATAACATGAAAAAATTTAATATAATGCGCAGGCTGTGGATGCAACCTACAGAGACAAGCGCTTTTTTAGAGTTGCTTCTACTGAAAATTACAGTCAGTATCACAATTAGTTAGCAATCATACCGGCCCCTTTGCTGTTCTCTGAAATTATACAGCCATAAACTAAATTCATTGCATTGATATCTAATTAGAAGCTTACATAAACTTGACTTACCCCGTACTGAAGATCCTTCTTCATCGTCCGAACTTTCTAAAGCAAAACGACCAATATCCTCGTCTCCGTCTTGGCCAGCCGTATCTAACGGTCTGTCTTCTTCATTTTCGCTGAAATGCTGCAGTGCATGGCAGTGACTCGAAAATTCGCTTGTGTTTAAAGGACTGGTTTCGCCGCGTTCACTGATTTGCTCAAATTATTCGCTTGTCGGAGGGCTATCAAAGCTCTTTCCATCTTTTTTTTTTGTTTTCGTCCTCCCCCACTTCAGCAAGGTATGGCTACTGCTCCATATCAAATCAGCACATTAGATAGACTACGTGGCCTTTTCTCTCTTCATGCCCTCAGTTAAACCATTGCAACTTGGCTTTCTCTTCGTTTCCTTACTTTCAGCGAGAGATATATCGTGTAAGTCTTGTCTCTGAATCACTAAGAAATCGGAAAGTCATATATCCTTTCTACCTCAGCATTTTGTAAAATAATATAATTGGAACTGAGACCGACATTTCTCGCGTGTTCTACATAACTTGTGGCACCGGTAATTGCCCTTTGGTCAGTCCGTAAAATATCGGTATGTCAACGACGATATGATAACTTTAACCGCAAGTCACGTTTCCCGTTTTTACTTGGCCCCTTTGTTTGGCATACATTCGCCAATACAATAGTTCTCTATTGCAATATGATCGATAATGGGAATTCTGTTGTGCTGCACATTATTGAGTTAACCTCTAGTCCGTTCATTCAACTAAAAACAACATACAGTCTACTATAATGTCAGCAACCCGGCGGAGTTTAGGTCCATCTGAAATAAAATGGTGCCTTGTACGAGAAGACGATGCGAAAGTGTTCATTTTCAAGAACAACAAACCACTGAAGAATAGAGAAGGCCAGGACTTCGGAGAAGTTTCTAATATCTCTATCTCTCGCGTGAACAGACGTTAGTGACCAAAAGTTCTAGGTAATTGTTTAAACATCGTTTCTTTAGTCAGTTCACCTTTGGGATTAGTGACTTGTTACCACAAGCATGCTCTATGTACCAGCTTTTTGCAATTAATATAATGAATTCAACTAAGCGTCTAAATTTTAATTTAAGTCGAGTGAGTAATTGGGCATAGGCGGCTTTGCATCTAAATTGTAAATGATCTGAATTCTTGCCCTTCTAGGTTAAATGCGCCCCTCGGCTAAACAGTCAGCGTGAACCACTTTTCCGAACTGGTATGGAAAATGAGCGTTTCACCGGATCCGACAGAACTATAGAGCTCACGGCAACAAATTCGCAAGACCTCTCGGCTGATCAGGACTGCAGCGCTGTTTGCCAGGTCATTTCCATAGGAAAAGATGGCCTAGAAAAAACACGACTTGAAAACGGAAAGGTCCAATGACTGAAGAGTTAAGCCCGCCTGTTCCAGAAAAAAAAGACTGAGGCGGAAAAGAAAATTGATAAGGAGGCCAGCTGCCCTGACGTTACAAATTGCAGGAAGTGAAGAAGCACGAACTGCCTAGTAAGTTTCATTATTTTTACTGAGAATAGATCACGGATTAGAGGATCGATGGAGGAAATCATCGACGAGAGGTGATATCGCGAATAATCACAGCTTCCCAGGATGCTAAAACTAAAGACCTGGCCCCGGTTGTTCAAAGGCTGGATAACGCTATCCAGCGGATAAATCATTATCCAGTGGATAAGTGTTGACAAAACAAACCACGCTATCCACTGGATAGTGATTTATCCGCTGGATAACGTTATTCAGTCTTTGAACAACCGGGGCCTGTACAAGTTCGTCTAGGTGCAAATGTGTGCTGGCGCGGTGAGTTTTTTTAAAGATTGTACCCAGAATTTAAGTATTATTGAACATTCCGGAAATAGAGTGAAACCAAGTGCATTGTATGCAGAAAACTTGAACACGCACGCAAACGTGAATTTGCATGCTTGTTGCTCAAGTTTGTTGCTCTTAGCAGAAACCGAAATGAAAACAACGTATACATTTTCCATATTTGTCAAGAGCATTAATTGATCAGTTTAGAACTCGGTGTAAACCTGAATTGTCTTCTCACACAATCACGATAGATTGAAACAATTAAACCCGCCGTAAGAAAATTGTAATCGATGACTGAAAGAAGGGCCTATTCTCGGGCCAACATGTTCAGTTATGCGTACCGTGAGATTACACGAGTTTTAATCGTGTACTCTGCCTCTCAACTGAGTCTTTAGTCACTGCTAGTTTCGTTATCAGTGTAACAAGTCCCTTCGGGCAGGCTCCACCCGTCCACATGTACGGTTTGTATAGGGTTACCGGCACAACACTTTTGTATGAGATATAACGTTCGCAGATGCGAGAGACTCTACTTTCATTTTCTTGCGAATTGATCAGTCTTTATCATGCCCCAATGAATGAGATTTATAAGATGTTCTGAGTTTGCAGACCGCAACGATTTTATAAACTGCAGATTCGTGCCAAGCTGTCGATATCAAGATAAGGATATGTCATACTGGGGTTCATGCGACCTTTTTATCATACACGTGGACCTACCCGATAGGACTTGACACAATAAGGAGACGTCTTGTTAATAAGCAGGCAGAAAAGAAGCCCGCCAATCTTAACTTATTCTTTCCATTTTAATAATGTATAGAGGACTCGATTGATTATCTACTATAGGAACTCAGAGTTTGAAATAACTGTATTTTCAGAAATTATCACGTTTAGGATCGCTGTGTATTTCAGCTAAAGTTGTTATTGTTACTCGCTCGTTAGCGATTAGTGATTTATTTATCGAAATAATGATAAATGAGAAAAAAAAGTTTTGACCAGTTTAATGTTTGTGCGTGAAACGTTTGAACTTGTATCACGGCTCAGTTGTAATCCACCGAGAAGCTAAGATACCGATAATAAAATTGCCAAACTTAATGCTTTGTCCTTTCATTTCTTATGATACACAGTAATTTTTTTAGTGCAGAAAACTTCCGTTGTAAATAACTCCCCACATTTAGCCTTGGTTGTTTAAATATCGAAGGAAAAATCCACCGGCGACGCAGTACATGTACGTGTTGGTGGACATTTTCGCGACATCTTTTTATCGACGACATTTTGCTTTTGTCAACAAAAGTCGATTGAACTTTACAGTGATATTTTAAATTTATTTGCAAAATGTCGGTGGAAATCTCCATCCACACTTTTTAATACTTTGAAGATACCGATGATATTTGCTTTTGCAATCAAAACGTCAGTGAAACTTTTTATTGATATTTTACATTTGTTTGCAAAATGTCGATGGAAATTTCCATCGACATTTTTTAATAATTTGAAGATACCGATGATATTTGCTTTTGCAATCAAAACGTCAGTCAAGCTGTTTATTGATGTTTTACGTCTTTTTGCAAATGTCGATGGAAATTTCCATCGACATCTTTCTATCTAGTGAGAATATCGATGATATTTAGCAAAACGACGGTGGAAAATTTCATCGATATTTTACATCTATTTCCAAAATGTCGATGGAAATTTCCATCGACATTTTGCTTCTATCAGTAAATCAGATTCGAATTTGCAACATTTTCAGTCAAATATTTCGTGTAATAAATTTCCAAAAAACGATCAGTTTTTACTCAAACGCTTTACTTTGGGTAAAAATATAGTCTTTTAAGGGTTTTTTGACAATACCATGGGAGAGAATGTCAAAATTTGCGTTAGGTTAACAGATTTTACTCATATATGCCACAGTGTGGTAAAATTGAACACAACTAGAGCAAAATTCGCAATGCGAAAACACAAAAATAGGAATTTGGTCAAAAATAAACTAAAAACGGCAATATTTGACAGGTTTCCGCTATTTTAGAATATCGCCTTTGGTTTTAGAACGTGTTCAACCAGTAGCTTAAGCTTTGTGCGACGATAGCAGCCGCCGCACACTAGCCGATTTTATGTCGGTCGACAAAAAATATTCACTTTTCGGCTAGTGAGCGGTGAACTGAGACAAGTTTGTGCCAAGATCGGAGGTTGTCGGGCGAGATCTGACAGTGTTAGATTTCAAACATCTTGTCGGGCCTTTTCGGCTAGTGTGAGGTGGACCAAGATAGTTTCGCAGGGCTCGCGCGTACCTCAACCAATGAGGAATGATCATGAGTCACGTAAGCAAGCGTCTTTTCCAACATGACGGAGATCTAGTCGGCCCAACCATATGCGTTTACTGGCTTGACTCAAAATTTTCAAAGAGCTGGCTACAGTTGGGTAGAAAGTTATAGTGTCTTAGGAAAAACAAAACCTGTTTCCGGCCGGGCTCGAACCGACGACCTTCCGCGTGTAAAGCGGACGTGATAACCACTACACTACAGAAACCGGTTACGAATGAAAGTGACTTCTTCAGTGGTCTGCAATCGGGAACTAGTAGTTTTTCGTTTTTTTGATCAGGAAGACAGGAAAAATAAGCCTAGAGAGCATATCAACCAGTGAAAGTTTGTCTACTTCTCAAGATGTTCAATATTTAAGTTTTTTTCTCTGAAAAAAAAAAAACCGCTATCCTTGCTTTACGCCGGTAGCCAGAGGGTTTAACCAGCTGGCCAAAAAATTAACCGTCAGCTCTAAAATGAGCAAGCAAATAGTAGCCGTCAAATGTCTCTGATATCCTTAATCAAAAAACGATTGGCTGGGGTCATGTTAGGCTTTTCAGAAACGAACGTTTTGCTATATCTTTTTCTTGTTAAAGGGATCAAACCATTACCGCAGATGACGATTTACTAAAACTGTAATATGGATCATGTAGATTTCTAGATCTACACAATTACAGTACTCACTCATAAGTTTCAAGAGCCCGGATATGCTTCTGGGGAATTAGCTCAAATGGTAGAGCGCCCGCTTCGCATGCGGGAGGTACGGGATCAATACCCGGATTCTCCAAGATCCGATGTTTTTTTTTTCTTTTTTTAGATTGATAAAACACGGGTTTTTGACCAATCAGAGCGCATGCAGGGTCCTATCTATATTGTAAAAAAGTGTTAATGCTGTGTACATGTAATTTACTATTACCAGGTCATGTCTCGAACATTGGTTTTTTCACTTGAGAACTTTTTTTACGGGAGCCAGAAGCGTTCAGGGGAATTGGCTAAAATGGTAGAGCGCCCGTTTAGCATCCGGAGGTACCATGATCGATACCCTGATCCTCTAACAGTTTTTCTTTTACAATATAATACGCAGCTTAAGTTCTTTGTAAAGCTTCTACATGGGCTATATTTCTGCTCGCACATGCCCCTAAGCGTGAAACTATCCTTAAAAACAGAAGATGCCATGAAATACATTTCACAAGGAAATGGATCATTTGCTTAAATGGCGCCTAAACTTGAACAACAATACTCATACATCCTTATCCTCACATTCATATGAAGATTCCTTTGTCTTGTAACATAAATGTGAGGCTCGGGATCTACAAAGTATTGCTACGAAAAGTTAGTGCCATTTATGCAAAGGGCTATTGAAAAATGTAATCAATAATTAAAAAGCTGCAGAAGGTGAGGAACGAAATAAAAAGGAATGTTTCCGGCCGGGCTCAAACCGGCGACCTTCCGCGTGTGAGGCGGACGTGATAACCACTACACTACGGAAACGGCTACTGAACCCATATCGAACATAAACGAACCTGTTGGCAAACTCAGTACGCTGTATATACCTCCTAGTTTCCTTTTATTTGCCCCGTGTGTGGGCCAAAACAAATTCCCAGTTAAAGAGCACATGAAGACTCGATGAACAATATTCAAAGGTAACGAGAATTAAAAAACCCGGTATCTCTAAAGCTCCCATGGGATTTGAACCCGTAGCCTCCTTTATAACTGCAAGTAAATTTGAATGATTTTCGATCGAGCGGTAGTAAAACTCTTTCATTAAAGTACCACATGAAATATGTTAAACATTAACCCTTTTCCTTTTTCCTGGCTAAAAAAAGAAAGAAACAGTATAAGACGATGGTTTCTGTCGTTGAAAGTAGACCAGAGGCGTAGCTTGCCTTTAAGCCATTAACCACGGGTTAACAAGAGTTTCCGTAAATAATATTTTTAAGGTTATTCCTCACAATTGCACTGCGCATCCTTTCTGCGCATAATTTATGGCGTCATTTAGCGCGCCCGCGTGCACGCGCACATTGAAAATATGGCGGATTTGCCTTGATATTGAGCGCTGTCAGTTGGAAAATGGTTATAGCTCACCAACGAGCACGGGCACCCCAACTTTTTTTTCAGTCATTGTAATCAACTTATCATAAACTTTGCTTGAGGAAAGACTGATCTGATTCCTATTGCTGAAAATTGAATAAATAACGAAAATAGCAGGTAAACTGTGGTCTTTTCTATTTTGCCGTATGGTAACCATGTCAAGAAATTTGGTTGAAATTTTATTCACGAATTCAGCTTTCTGTCTAAATCAAACTTAAAAAGTTTATTTGTGTCCGATACAATGCATTGACTCTAGTTTAATGCGTGTTCTCATGAGTTTCGGTCACAAAAATTTACAATTATTACTGGGAATGCGTTCTTGTAACAAGCATTAAATAATGCCAAAATGGGTCATTTTCATTGTCCCAGTGCTCCTTAATGAGTATGGGCACCCCCCTTTTTTATTTCAAAATTGAAGTTCTCATATGATAAATATTCAGTGGGCAAAGTTTGAAAGAAAATCTATTGTCACTTTTATTTCAGGGGAATTACCTTAATAGTCGAAAGGCCATATTTTCTTGAAGAAATGCTGAAAGGTTATTAACAAAGCAGAGCTTTGAAATAGTTTAGCGAATTAAAATTTAGTTGCCTGTCGATTTTTTGGACGTTGGTAAATAAATAAATAAATGAATGGCTGGCTACGTCCCTACTGGTATTTAACAAAAAAAATTGCATTCAACACAAAAATTGCATTCAGCCGTCAACTAATGGCAAAGAAACTCTTGATTTCTTCGTTAAAAACACGTACATATCTGTCTACCTATCGACTAACAATCAGTAACATAAGCTTTGAACGACGATAGTTCGATAGTGTAGCCGCCGCACACTAATTGTAGGCAGCTCTTTGAAAATTTTGAGTCAAGCCAGTAACGAAAAGAAAAAACAACAACAATAGCCGATTTTTTGTCGGGACTAACCGCATTTAGGGTTGGGCCGACTCCATCTACACCATGTTGGAAAAGACGCTTGCTTACGTGACTCATGATAATCCCTCATTGGTTGAGGTACGCGCGAGCCCTGAGAAATTGTCTTGGTCCACCTCACACTAGCCGAAAAGGCCCGACAAGATGTTTTGAAATCTAGCACTGTCAGATCTCGCCCGACAACCACCGATCTTGTCGCAGACTTGTCTGAATTCACCGCACACTAGCCGACAAATGAAAATGTTTTGTCGGCCGACAAAACATCGGCTAGTTTCTGGAGGCTACGATATCGAGCTATCGTCGTTCACAGCTTATGTTACTGATTGTTAGTCGATTGGTGGACAGAAATGTACGAGTTTCAAACGAAGAAATCAAGTGTCTCTTCGCCATTAGTTGACGGTTGAATGCAGTTTTTGTGTTAAATACCAGCAGGGAAGTAGCCAGCCATTTTTTTGTTTTCATTTAAGCCCAAATTGTACATCGTAAGTCATATATCAAATTTTGCCAACGTCCGAAAAAACGACAGTCAACTAATTTTCGTGCGCTTAACTATTTCAAAGTTCTGCTTTGTTAACAACCTTTCAACATTTTTCATGTATAAACTGATTCAAAGTCATTATTTTGTTTTTCAAAATAAAACGTTGATATACTGGTAGCGGCGATTTGCTACTGAATGGTAAGTAGAAGAAAATATGGCCTTTCGGCTACTAAAAGAATATTTACAGAAACTCTTTTTAACCCTGTGGTTAATGGCTCAAAGACTAGTTACGCCTCTGGTCAACTTTCAAACAATCCAACGACATAAACTATCGTACTTTGTGATAAATGAATGATTGTGAAATAATGTAACACGATCGTGGGACTTAGAAAAAATCTGAGTCCCGATAGGATTTGAACCCATGACCTTCCGAACACCAGGCGAAGGCTCTAACCACTGAGCTACGAGAATTCTCGTAGCTCAGTGGGTAGAGCGTCCGCCCGGTGTTCGGTTTCTAGATCCCACGTTAGTGTTACATTATTTCACATATCGTACTTTAATGAACTAGTCTTACAACAGTTCGATCGAAAATCATTCAAAGTTACTTGCAGTTAAAAAGGAGGTCACGGGTTCAAATCCCATCGGAGCTTTAGAGATGTACTGCGCTTATTAATTCTAACTACTTTTGAAAATTGTTCATCGAGTCTTTATGTTCTCTGTAACTGGGAATTTGTTTTGGCTTCGCTTTCAAAAGGAGTTAACTTTTAAGGGCCACGCACGGGGCCAAACAAAAGAAAAATAGGACGTATATACAGCGTACAGAGTTTGCCAACGGGTTCGTTAATGTTCAGCTCTTTTCCAGTCATCGTTTCTGTAGTGTAGTGGTTATCACGTCCGCCTCACACGCGGAAGGTCGCCGGTTCGAGCCCGGCCGGAAACATTCAATTTTATTTCGTTCTTTTAACTTTTGTAGTTTTTTGTTGATGGCCTCGATTTCCTTATGAAATGTGTTTCATGGCATCTTCTATTTTAAAGGGATATCTACCAAACGACTAACAACCAGGCCCGGGTTGTTTGAAAGGTGGATAACGCTATCCACCGGATAAATCACTATCCAGCAGATAGCGTGGTTTGTTTTGTTAATACTTATCCACTGGATAGCGATTTATCCGGTGGATAGTGTTATCCAGCCTTTGAACAACTGGGGCCTGTAGCTTAAGCTTTGTGCGACGATAGCAGCCGCCGCACACTAGCCGATTTTTTGTCGGTCGACAAAAAATATTCACTTTTCGGCTAGTGAGCGGTGAACTGAGACAAGTTTGTGCCAAGATCGCAGGTTGTCGGGCGAGATCTGACAGTGTTAGATTTCAAAACACCTTGTCGGGCCTTTTCGGCTAGTGTGAGGTGGACCAAGACAGTTTCGCAGGGCTCGCGCGTACCTCAACCAATGAGGAATGATCATGAGTCACGTAAGCAAGCGTCTTTTCCAACATGGCGGAGATCTAGTCGGCCCAACCCTAAATGTGTTACTGGCTTGACTCAAAATTTTCAAAGAGCTGGCTACAGTTGGGTAGAAAGTTATAGTGTCTTTAGGAAAAACAAAACCTGTTTCCGGCCGGGATCGAACCGGCGACCTTCCGCGTGTAAAGCGGACGTGATAACCACTACACTACAGAAACCGGTCACGAGTGAAAGGTGACTTCTTCAGTGGTCTGCAATCGGGAACTAGTAGTTTTTCGTTTTTTGATCAGGAAGACAGGAAAAATAAGCCTAGAGAGCATATCAACCAGTGAAAGTTTGTCTACTTCTCAAGATGTTCAATATTTAAGTTTTTTTTCTCTTAAAAAAAAAAAAACCGCTATCCTTGCTTTACGCCGGTAGCCAGAGGGTTAACCAGCTGGCCAAAAAATTAACCGTCAGCTCTAAAATGAGCAAGCAAATAGTAGCTGTCAAATGTCTCTGATATCCTTAATCAAAAACGATTGGCTGGAGTCATGTTAGGCTTTTCAGAAACGAACGTTTTGCTATATCTTTTCTTGTTAAAGGGATCAAACCATTACCGCAGATGACGATTTACTAAAAATGTAATATGGATCATGTAGATTTCTAGATCTACACAATTACAGTAACTTCACTCATAAGTTTCAAGAGCCCCGGATATGCTTCTGGGGAATTAGCTCAAATGGTAGAGCGCCCGCTTCGCATGCGGGAAGTACCGGGATCAATACCCGGATTCTCCAAGATCAAGTTTTTTTTCTTTTTTTAGATTGATAAAACACGGGTTTTTGACCAATCAGAACGCATGCAGGGTCCTATCTATATTATAAAAAGTGTCAATGCCTGTGTACATGTAATTTACTATTACCAGGTCATGTCTCGAACATTGGTTTTTCACTTGAGAACTTTTTTTACTGAGCCACAGAAGCGTTCAGGGGAATTGGCTAAAATGGTAGAGTGCCCGTTTAGCATCCAGGAGGTACCATGATCGATACCCTGATCCTCTAACAGTTTTTCTTTTACAATATAATACGCAGCTTAAGTTCTTTGTAAAGCTTCTACATGGGCTATATTTCTGCTCGCACATGCCCCTAAGCGTAAAACTATCCTTAAAAACAGAAGATGCCATGAAATACATTTCACAAGGAAATGGATCATTTGCTTAAATGGCGCCTAAACTCGAACAACAATACTCATACATCCTTATCCTCACATTCATATGAAAATTCCTTTTTCTTGTAACATAAACGTGAGGCTAGGGATGTACAAAGTATTGCTACGAAAAGTTAGGGGCCATTTATGCAAAGGGCTATTGAAAAATGTAATATATAATTAAAAATGTATGTGAAGAGTGATCATCGCAGTAAATTTTTCAATTTAAGCAATTGGAAAGAAGAAGCCTGAAAAAAATCAGGGCTTCAACGGGATCACTCTTCACATTCATCTACAACCGCAGTACAAATATGAATTATTTCATATATACTTCACAATAATTAAAAAGCTGCAGAAGGTAAGGAACGAAATAAAAAGGAATGTTTCCGGCCGGGCTCGAACCGGCGACCTTCCGCGTGTGAGGCGGACGTGATAACCACTACACTACGGAAACGGCTACTGAACCCATGTCGAACATAAACGAACCTGTTGGCAAACTCAGTACGCTGTATATACCTCCTAGTTTCCTTTTATTTGCCTCGTGCGTGGGCCAAGACAAATTCCGAGTTAAAGAGCACATGAAGACTCGATGAACAATATTCAAAGGTAACGAGAATTAAAAAACCCGGTATCTCTAAAGCTCCCATGGGATTTGAACCCGTAGCCTCCTTTATAACTGCAAGTAAATTTGAATGATTTTCGATCGAGCGGTAGTAAAACTTGTTCATTAAAGTACCTCATTTCAACATTTTTCATGTATAAACTGATTCAAAGTCATTATTTTGTTTTTCAAAATAAAACGTTGATATACTGGTAGCGGCGATTTGCTACTGAATGGTAAGAAGAAGAAAATATGGCTTTTCGGCTCCTAAAAGATTATTTACAGAAACTCTTTTTAACCCTGTGGTTAATGGCTCAAAGACTAGTTACACCTCTGGTCAACTTTCAAATAATCCAACGACATAAACTATCGTACTTTGTAATAAATGAATGATGGTGAAATAATGTAACACGATCGTGGGACTTAGAAAAAATCTGAGTCCCGATAGGATTTGAACCCATGACCTTCCGAACACCGGGCGGAGGCTCTAACCACTGAGCTACGAGAATTCTCGTAGCTCAGTGGATAGAGCGTCCGCCCGGTGTTCGGTTTCTAGATCCCACGCTAGTGTTACATTATTTCACATATCGTACTTTAATGAACTAGTCTTACAACAGCTCGATCGAAAATCAATCAAGGTTACTTGCAGTTAAAAAGGAGGTCACGGGTTCAAATCCCATCGGAGCTTTAGAGATGTACTGCGCTTATTAATTCTAACTACTTTTGAAAATTGTTCATCGAGTCTTTATGTTCTCTGTAACTGGGAATTTGTTTTGGCTTCGCTTTCAAAAGGAGTTAACTTTTAAGGGCCACGCACGGGGCCAAACAAAAGAAAAATAGGACGTATATACAGCGTACAGAGTTTGCCAAATGGTTCGTTAATGTTTAGCATTTTTCCAGTCATCGTTTCCGTAGTGTAGTGGTTATCACGTCCGCCTCACACGCGGAAGGTCGCCGGTTCGAGCCCGGCCGGAAACATTCAATTTTATTTCGTTCTTTTAACTTTTGTAGTTTTTTTGTTGATGGCCTCGATTTCCTTATGAAATGTGTTTCATGGCATCTTCTATTTTAAGGGGATAGTTTCACGCTTCGGGGCATGCGCGAGCTGCAATTTAACAAATTGACGTCAGTTTATTATGCGTCTGTCCTGTTATTGATCATGAAATTCGTCATAACATTGTCAAAGTAGCTGTGGATCCACGAGGCGATAGCCGAGTGGATCCGCAGATTAC
>JAHPZR010001851.1:17500-20000 GCA_019787425.1 Platygyra sinensis
TTTTCTTGTTAAATCAAACCATTACTGCAGATGACGATTTACTAAACCTGTAATATGGATCATGTAGATTTTTAGATCTACACAATGGCAATAATTATAACCATCAGTTTCGTGAACTGGATATGCTCCTGGGGAATTCGTTGAAATGATAGAGCGCCCGCTTCGCGTGCGGGAAGTACCGGGATCGATACCTGGATTCTCCACGACCAAGATTTTTGCAACAATAAAAACAACTTTTTTTACTTTTTTTCTTTTCTTTTTTAGTTCTCTTTTCCTCATTTATCTGGTCATAAAACGCAGGTAGTGTCTCAAGACGTCCCACACCCGTTCTTCGGGTTCACTCTCTAACTCCAGCACCCGAGGAGGGTGCACGTGAACGTAATGACTTTGGTGTATCTGATGACTCGGGTGATATGTTTGAGAGGTGTTTTGCGAACTACCACTCCCTGATTCTTTATCAAAAAAATTGATAGCCTTCAAAGTCTGGTCACCTGTAGTGAGCTAAAAGCTGAATTGAGTTTTATTTTAACATTTGCATATGTTCAGTTGGTCCGGCGGTTAGCTCAGTCGGCGGAGCGTGGTGCTGATAACGCCAAGATCGTGAGTTCGACCCTCACGCGGACCACGACAATTTATTGTTGTTTTCTTACGTGATTTAAAAACATTTTGAAACTGATGTTTGTCTCTTTTCTTCAGGCAACGCCTCAATGAAAACCGTAAGAGAAGTACCGTGACTCATGAACACAGCCGGGCTACCCTGCCTGAACTAATTTAGAATTTCCATGTACTTTTGAGTCAGTATTCTCGGTTTGAACAGAATATTAAGCTTCTTTAAATCTCTTTATTTACAGCAAGTTCGGTCACAACTTTATAACGAACGACAAGCGTATTGCGGGGAATTAACTCAAATGGTAGAGCGCCCGCTTCGCATGCGGGAGGTACCGGGATCGATACCCGGATTCTCCAACAGTACACTTTAGTTAACTTTTCTCTTTTGTCGTGATCACAGCGTTATGTCCTATTAGTCATTTTTTACTCAAAGATTGTTTTTTGATTTTTTTTTCCTTTTTCGGGTGTTTTTGTTTTTACTAGTTCTTCCTTTTATGTAAAAAACCTAGAGAAAAAAATCCAAGTTGATTATTGCACACTTTTCGCAAAAAACCATTCCAATGCTGCTTTCCTTTTCACTGAGTCAAATGTCCAAAGATCTTGTTGCCTTACTAAACCATCTTTAAGTTGCCATGTTCGTTTTTCAAAGTATTGTCTATTTCTTTTCTTGTTTAAGGGATAAACCCATCACCGCAGATGATGATCGATTAGTTCCCGTAATATGGATCATGTCGATCTCTAAATCTACTCAATCACAGTAATTTCACTCATAAGTTACTACAGCCAGATATGTTCTGGGGAATTAGCTCAAATGGTAGAGCGCCCGCTTTGCATGCGTGATGTACAAGGATCGATACCCGGATTCTCCAAGACCAAGATTTTTACAACAATAATAACAACTTCTTCACTCTTTTCTTTCCTTTTTGTAGTTCTCTTTTCCTCATTTATCTGTTCATAAAACGCAGGCAGTGTCTCAAGACGTCCTGCACAAAATTACTGTATTACATTTATACTCTATGTCCTACCGGCACCTAAATTAAGGTTGTTGTGGTCCACTCTTTATCTCCAGCAGCCGAGCAGGGTGAAAATGACGACTTTAGTGTATCTGATGACTCGGGTGATGTGTTTGAGAGACGTTTTGTGAATTGTCACTCCACATTGTTCAGTTAGCAAAGAAAATGATAGCGTTTAAAATCTGGTCCTGCAGTGAGCTTAGAGGTAATTTGACTTTTACTTTAACAGGCGCTTAACAGCACTTGGTTCGTTGGCTCAGTCGGCACAACGTGGTGCTGATGACGCCAAGGTCGTGAGTTCGATCCTCGCACGGACTACGTTAATCCTCTATTTTTGAGCTTTTATTTGTTTCTGGGTCGTTGTTGTTTTCTTACGTGATTTAAAAACATTTTAAAGCTGGTGTTTTTCTCTTTTTTTTTTGCAGCAAACGCCTCAAACAAAACCGTAAGAGAAGTACCTGAATCATGAACACAGCCGAACTACCCTGCCTGAACTAGTTTAAAATTCCTATGTACTTTTAAGTCAGTATTCTCAGTTTGAACAGAACATTGATCTTCTTTAAATCTATTTATTTACAGCAGGTTCAGTAATAACTTTAGTATGACAAAGACATTGCTGGGGATTAGCTCAAATGTTAAGAACGCCCACTTAGAATGCGGGAGGTACCGGGAGCGATACCCGGATTCTCGAACAAAATGGCTTCTGGGTTAACTGCAACCACAGGTTTTCGGAGGGTATTTTTTTTAACTCCTGCAATATTTAAGGCAACGTCCTAGCTTTTCGGCTCACAGGGCTGCTCCGTTGACAAAAATTGACTCGACTTTGCCAGCATTTTCTTTACTGAGATTTTTGAGATTTCGCAGATCAATTCTGCTTT
>JAHPZR010001852.1:0-11666 GCA_019787425.1 Platygyra sinensis
TTTATAACGAATTGATTTTGACGGTCCCAGCACACAATTTACCCCGCTATAACGAATAATTTGTTCTGTCGCTCTCAGTAAGTAAAAACGACGTGATGATACAAATGGCTGATGAGCCACACACGACTCGTATTGGTCAAGATAGGGAAACTTTGACCTTCAAAGCTTTGCTGTATTTAAACGTAGATGTTTACGCGCAAGTCTGTAGACTGTTCTGAGTGGTGTATATTCCATTGTTCAGCCTGGATCAGCTTGGTTACCCCGTTATAACGAATATTTTTGTTGTTAACCAGATAATTCGTTATAACGGGTTCTTCGCTATAACGAAGACCCCGCTATAACGAACAATTTTTTTGGTACCGTGACACTTCGTTATAGCGGGGTTCCACTGTAAATGTTTTGTATTTGTTAAACAATGTTACGTTTATGTGCCCGGCATGCAACGATTTATTTGTGATTTTTATAGTGTCGTTCTGGGAAATAAATCTAAATCAGCGAACGTAAATATTCCCGTGAGGTTCTTCCACATTCTTTAAAGCATTGTCTTTGTGTTCCCCACAAGGATCATGAGTGGGAGAGTTTTTTCCAATACAACCGTCAAAATAATAATATTCAGAACCACCATGTCCACCATTGAAGCTTGGTCCGCACCAATTTTCAGGAATGAAAACTGAAGGCGGTGGACCATCAGGACATAAACTGTTTACGCGCATGACTAAGTTGCAAACGACGCTGCCACCTTGCCATTCTACTAGACTTCCTGTGTTAGGTAAGCAAACAATCCAGTTATTAATGTTGCTTTTGATGAGGATTTGCCTTCCAAATTGTTTCCATAACGAGAAGTCCATCGCATTGTAATCGGTTTCATTCAGTGGTGGGGTAGTAGAAACAGGAACGTCTGAATCAGAGGCAGTATTTGGCCACCTAGGCCAGGGTGTGACTGCGTTGGGCCACGTCCAAAAATTTTCATAATCGGTAAAAGTGTAACTCCACACAAGAGTCCAACCTCCACCATCAGTTTCCATCTCACAGTAGGCCTGGAGCGCGTTGGTATGGGATCCGCCGTCTGGATCTACCCAATATATGCCGCTGGGATGCGTGACCGAGGAAAGGGTATGGCAAGAGGGAACAGCCAACTCGTGTGTAGAACCTATACGTGAAAGGCGCAAGTAGTGTAAATATTCAAGAAAACATCTGACAAGTTTCGATGAGTGGCCTCCAGCTTAGTGCTTATGAATAATGACAGTCGTGGTGCATCGAACATCCCAGAACATATGAACAGATCATTTATAGCAATGAGAAGTACTCGCCTAAAAGCTGGCAGCTCGCTCCGTCCCCTGAGAATCCTAGTTTGCAGGTACAGTCGTGAGAGCCTTCTGTATTCTGGCAAGAAGCATTTCTATGGCAACGGTGAAGGCCTTCAGTGCATTCATCAGTATCTACAGAGCAAAATTGCATCTCAAAAAATTACCAAACATTAGATATAATTACCTGATGTTTACAACGTAAATACATCAGCCATTCAGTAAACAAAACTAAACTGACATTACATTAACGTATCTCAACAGTCACCTTAGCTGTAGCATCGATTGCTGTACAATCAAATCTCAGGGCATCGCTCAGAGTTTCGAGCCAATAAACGAGGCTACTCTAGCCATTCTGCTTAACTGATTTCTAGGATAATTTGGTTTAATCAACTGAGTTGATAATGTGAATTGGCCACCGTAAAGAGATTCGCAAGCTGACGTTTCGAGAGCTAGCCCTTCGTCGGAGCGAATCGAGGAATTGTGGGTTGTGTGTGGTTAATATAGAGAAATATGGAGCTACGCTATTGGTTGGTGCCTGGCAACGTGAAAAAACAACAGTATAAACTAGTTGAATGAAAAGTGTTCGTTGATCCCGTGAGGATTAAGAGTGCCGGTTTGAAAATAAATTTTTGTTCTAGAGTTTTGCGGCTTTCTGTGCTTCCTTGATGTAGGGAGAGGCCGCAGACCGCCATATGTTTCTTCGAATGATTCGACAGATTAAAAGTGTCTAGCGACCGGTCTGAGATGCGTTTTTGTCGTCTTTCTCAACGTCGCGAACCAAACCTGTAATACTCCCACCGACGCAGCACCATACTTTCTTTAGAGACTTACCCCCTTAACTGGTTTCTAGTCCGTTTAACAGTGTAGGTTGCCACTTTTTGTAAAAGCCAAGTGTAGACCAAGAAACAAATGTAATCGATTTGGTACAATTTAAAAGCTGATGCCCTCGTTTTCCTTTGTAATCTTCAGTAAATTTAGACTGCATTAGAAATAAAAATGAATTGCAATATTTAGGAAAGAAGGTTTACTTACAGGTCCTCAAGCCTGATCGAATTTGAATTTGGAGGGTTGGTTTTAGTGGAGGGAGTAAAACGAGAGAACTCAGAGAAAAACTCTCGAAGCAAGACGAGAAACAATAACAAACTCCACCCACATATGGGCCCGAATCGAACCCGGGACACAATGATGGTTGGGGGTCGTTCTCTTTCACTGCGCTATCCTTGCTTCCCCAGTTGATCTCCGTCTCATTTTGTTGCTGTTATTAGTTTTTCTTTCCAAATAATTATCTAAATGGTACTACTGATTAATAATTAATTACCCATGCAGCTGTTTCTTCCGTCTCCATGAAATCCTGGTTTGCAGATGCAGATATAGGAGCCTTCAGTGTTGTTACAACTGGCATTACCATGACAACCATGAAGGCCTGTTGCACATTCATCTATATCTAGA
Organism: Platygyra sinensis; assembly: GCA_019787425.1. Classification (NCBI taxonomy): domain Eukaryota; kingdom Metazoa; phylum Cnidaria; class Anthozoa; order Scleractinia; family Merulinidae; genus Platygyra; species Platygyra sinensis. The sequence goes on from JAHPZR010001852.1 coordinate 2,757, forward strand.
AAGGAACGAAAACTATGAGTCGCTAAATGACGAGAACGAGGGCTGATGAGTAGTCGGATTCTATTTCTCCATGATAATTCACTCACAGGGCCGCTTCCAGGAAAGAGGGAGCGCTTATATTTAGCGTTGCATATTTCTGAATATTTGCTGGGAGTTGGTTTGATTATTTCATGCTGTTTTACGTTCGTCAACGGGCGTCAATTTTGGTGGATTTACATTGGTGAAATAAAACTGAGCAAATGTAAGCGTGGGCGGAAAATGTTGAACCACACTCAATTTCGTCAAAAGATGTAGGCCATGTGTACATTTGTTCCAATCATATTGGCCCAGCTTGCCATCTGAGCCCCTTTCCTCGCACGCTCACATTCAAACTTCCGCCTCTTTGGTTGTGAATAATTAATCAATGACGTCCAATTGTTCTGCGCCCGCGGAGAGCACTAAATTTAAACATATTCAACATTGTCCCATCTTCATCACGCAAACAACGCTACTCTAAGTATGCATGGCAGTGTTTTCTTACTTGCTTGACGACTCTGGAGAGGAATTATCAAGGAAATAATGCTGGGTCCTTTATATCTCCCGTGCTGTTCTTGCGTGACCCAAGAAGGTCGGTTTGTTTCTGCGTAGCCAGCAAGAGCAAATGATCCTCGAACGGTTACTAAAATTGGATCTGTGGCGCCCAGTCTCTTGAGAGCATTCAGAGCAGGTGACACAAACCTTGATCCCTCGTCTCCAATGGCTACCAGAACAATCTTACTGCAGCAAACAGAAATTCATTGTTTGAGATTGTTTATGCCGTTGAAAGCCGCGCGTGCTCGTGAAAACTGTTGCCTCTCCACCAAGAATGAAAAGATAAGTGACACCAATGTATATTTTTATGAGGTACTTAATATGTCCGGCGAAATCCAAGGAACAACAACGACACTTAATAACTTATTATACTCACTTTCCCTTTATGGAGTTAAGATAGTCTCTCAGTTTAACGCCAGCAGAGGAATCTCCATAGGTATCAAAATTGTTTGACTCTAGCACTGCTCCTAAATGATCCCAAAACAATGTTTAGTACAACAGTAGAAAACAGTAAACACTTTTTTTGGAGAAGGCTTGGCCGAATGGTTCAGGACGCTACTCTTGTAAACCATTGTCACACCTTCAATACTTTACTTTCATGTTTGTTAGGATCCCAAGTCTCATAATCTCCTGAGTTTAACGGGCCGGAGAACCTTCAAGAAGGTCTCCATAAATTATAATTATTAATAATCATTTATTAAGGAATAACGGTTTTTAGTATACAACAGACCTTGTGCGAATATTAGGCTCGATTCTTTTCAAGAGTACAACATTGCATCTTTGCATATAATGACGTTAAATTCGCTGGCTCAATCCAGAATGCTTCGCACGTTACGAGGTGATGGCGAAAGCTACATTTATAAGAATTTAGAAAACAGCCCTAAGAAAATACGGGCGCTGATTGATTAAAAATCGCGTTTCTATAACTCGATGGGGACACAGAACTAGCACGACCTGTTGACGTAATGATGGCGCGAGCAAAGAGAACTTACATTTGATAATCAAAGTTAACAAGTTGTTTTCCTTTTTCTCGTCGAGGTGTTTTCTAAAAGAAATAGAAAACATGTACTACGCGTTTCTGTCGAGTTACAGAAACACGAGTGGAAGTTTTGGAGAACTCGAAAAAGCTGTGGAAACACTCGCCTGCGGCTTGTGTTCCCACAGCATTTCTTGTTCTCCCAAACTTCCACTCATGTTTCTGTAACTCGACAGAAACACGTAGGACATGTTTTCCATTTCTTAAACATTACACATCCTTCCCCACCCCTCTCCTCTCAGCTCTATTTTTCCTGACTCATCGCATTATAATTAAATTGTGTTGTAATTGAGAGGAGACCTAAGTATTAACTATAACGAATATGAATATGTTTCAAAACGAGTCTTGAGCAAAAATATTTCATATATGAGTTTGGTTTGCATGAACATTTTGACCCATTGCCAAAGGCAACTTCAAAATGGCATATTGAATCCGTTTTCCATTTCGCTCTTGATAAAAATATGCCAAGGATATCTGCAAAACATTATACCTGTTTCAGCATCCACAACAACAACATTATGGCCCCTTTTGTAAGACGAATAATCAATTCCGTTCACGAAAAAATAGGCAGCACGTCTCCCAGAAACCATTCGAGGATGGTGGAAACCTTCGCTTCGAATGAAAATCTTCAGAAAAGAAGCTACAGAAAAACATACAAATGAGATATTTTAAATTAGTGATTTCCTAGAACTTCTTGGGGAGAGCACTGATTTACATAATCAACATCCAGTAATGGACCCCATCTTTGCTGTACCTATCGAGAGGGTTTTATTTGATTCAATTTACAAATCTCACCTGAATATGCTTCCTTCAACTTACTATTACCTGTACCCGTACTTACTGAGTCCGTTAATTACTTAAATACAACCTCCATGATAATTTGAAGTTATTATTTTCTTTTAAACTCAGATACTGTAGAAGGTAAGCGTTTAAAACGTCAGTGTCCGGGCATTTCATTGTCACGGCCGCAGCTCCTTTGAGGTAAGCTAGATAGTAATCTTACCTGACTGATGGCTTTGGAGTGGAATCACCAAAGATATAATGCTAGGTCCTCGGTATCTCCCGTGCTGTTCTTGTGTGACCCAAGATGGCTTCTTCGTTTCTGCGTAGCCAGCAAAAGCAAACGACCCTCGCAAGGCTACTAAAATTGGATCCGTGGCGCCAAGTCTCCCGAGAGCGCTCAAAGCTGCAGACACGTGTTTTGACCCATCGTCTCGAATGGCGACTAGAACTATTTTACTGCAGTTAATCAAAATTCACTTTTTTAGAATATTTCATTAAACTTTTGGATGGGAAAGTGGCCTCAAAGTGTGGTGTTGTTAGGCAAAACTATCACGCCCATGCCAGGTGCATCAAAGGGGAACTACGAATTTAATGCTGGGTGTTGCAGTGCAATTTGAGATTTCACAGATCACGAGTAGTAGTGTTAATCCTCAATTTCTCGAGCTTTCTTACGATTACTCATTTATTATATCACTTAGAAAAGTCTAAAGCGCCGCCCGCCGCCCAATTAGCTCAGTTGAGAAAGCTCCGGTCGGCTGAGCGGGAGGTCGTGAGTTCGAATCCCGGCCGGACCAACACTCAGGGTCTTAAAATAACTGAAGAGAAAGTGCTGTCTTTGTAATGACATCTGCAAATGGTTAGACTTTCAAGTCTTCTCAGATAAGAACGATAAACCGAAGGTCCCGCCTCACAAGCCTTGTTCACATATAACTCTGTGGGACGTTAAAGAACCCAAACACTATTCGAAAAGAGTAGGGGACGTAGTTCCCGGTGTTGTGGTCTATCTTCATCACTTACATCATCACTTCCTTCCTTCCTTTACATCATCACCACTAATCATGGGTTGGGAGGGTTCAGTGGGCTCAAAAATGGACTGATAGCGGCTGCCATCGGCACCGCTAGTATGCTGATGTCGGACCCACCGCAAAAAGCAATGTAAAGAGGACATGTATGTTTGTCTTCTCAATCGCGACATTAATTAATTAATTAATTACATTACTAAAGCGGGCGCGTGCAAATTAAGAATTATAACGATAAATTGGACTGCTCTCAGCCAATCACAATGAATTATTTTCTCAGTCCTATAACGAATAGAGTAACAACACCTTTCAAAACGTTATAGATGAATAGCTTTATTGGTACTATACTTACCTTCCATTTATGTTGTTAAGGTAATCTCTTAACCTGATACCAGCTGAGGAATCCCCATAGGTGTCAAAAGTGTTTGACCCTAGCACTGTTCCTATATTCAGAAACAACGAATGTCAGTCACAGGAGTCAGTCCAGGTGATTTTTTGTAATAATCAATATCTAGATATATGTTCGCCAAACGAGTTTTAGAGCGGGTTTTGTGCCAAGTTGCTTAGGGCTCCAGAGGTGTCAGGTTGCATCTTGATGCATTACAACGAGATGGATTAACGTACGCCAACTCTAGGGAGCAAGAATACTTGCATGCAAAAGCTATATGGATATGTGCCGCTGTAAAGGGTACTTTTTGCAAGCAGTTTAGTCTGAGACATGGTATATAAATCAAGCAAGCAGTTTTGGTCCAGAATGAGGTATAATTTACCGGAACAGGGGCAGTGGCCAATCTATCAATAACTGATAGTGTAAACAGCGTTTTTACCCTTGGTTCTATGATAGAAATCCGGAGAAGCGACTTTTTAGGATATTGATTTAGTTAGCGGATGTTAAAGGTTCTGCATGGAAAACAGTGAGTCTGGGGAAGGCTAGGGGTTTTTAGTGTCTAGTATGGAATGAAGTTGTAAAATCCAGCTGATCATGGTCTAGTTTAGGTTAAGGCCGGCTTCAGTGTCCCAGCAGCACATTACTACCCAGATATTTACAGAGCCCCGGGGCTCCAACTTCCTCGGGTACGCGTTGCCACCAATTGGCCATGGTCTGGCGAGTTATGTCATGAACTTAATGGAAAAAATTTGCCAAGGCTATTGAGAATTGGTTATTTGGTCTACACCTGTTTTAGCATCCACAATGACAACATTATGACCCCTGAAAAAGTTAGACGAATGGTCTTTTCCATTCACGATAATGTAAGCACGGCTTCCAGCTCCAGAGTTCTTTCGAGGATCGTTGAAACCTTCGCTTCGAATGTAAATATTCAGAGTTGAGGCTGCAAAAGAACACATAACGTAGCTTGAAGAGATTTCCATGAAAATAAGAGTTTTATACCGGATTAATCTCTCTACTTTTCTTTCATTCTTGATAATGTACACGAGTAGAAGTATAGTAAGTAAAATTAATATACAGAAACTACAATGTAAGGACCATTAATATCACCGGGGTGAAAAGAGAAAGCATGTAGGAAAATCACTAGGAAAAATTGGACACGTTTCTCTAGTGTTTGGTACAAACATCACTGTAGAAAAAAATACAACTTCAGGTGATTGTGGTAAAAAGGTGCCATTTACTGTTGCGATTGCTAAAACGACCATCGTGGTGTAAAGAGAACACATTCTTGGGACGATTGGTAGAAAAATTGGCAAGATGGAAAAGGATAGGTGGAAAGTGATGAAAATTAGAAACAATCGTATTGAGCAAGCATATGTAGGATTATTCTAATGCGTGAGTCAAGCCTGAAGTCACGTTTTCCTGAATATACGTCACAACTCATTCCAAACTGAGGAAAGACTGGTGCGAATAGTGGACCAAAATGGCGGCGTTTTCAAAACTTCTAAAAAGATTGCATTTTATCCAAATCGATTCTTTTTCGCAGAAGTTCATTGGGCTATATTTAGGATCAGATAAAAAAAGATAAAAATTTGGACGATGTAGGCACTAAAAGACAATCGCATGGAAAATTAATTTATAATACGTCATCTGTATTTTAAGAAGCACAACAGGCTTTAGTAAAGTTAAAGTCTGGAATTCCCTAAACTTTATTAGCAAGTGGTTTGTATTATCATTCCTTACCAATGCAGCTGTTTTTTCCGTCACCAAAAAATCCTGGTTTGCAGGTACAACTGTATGACCCTTGTGTATTGTTGCACACTGCGTCAGTATGACAACCATGAAGCCCTCGTCTGCACTCGTCAGTATCTATGTATTATTAGTATAAATTTACTGTAGTCTATTGTGAATCCCTGAATTTGATTGGCTATATTACCGTCGACTATCTGCTGATAGTCAACAGTTCCCATCAGTGCACATCGCGCGTCACGTTTGAACCTGATGTAGCATAATAAAACAGTTCTTTTCTACGCGTTACTTGACTTTTTTTTCTTTTTATGCAATGAGACTACGGTAAATTTATACTAAAACAATTAGACTACTCGCCTTCGTTTTCTACGAACGATAGTCAACTCGGCTGCGCCTCGTTGACTATCTGCTCGTAGAAAACTCGGGCTCGTAGTCTAATTGTTAAATATTAAATTACTTCACCGGAAATTTCACAGTAAATTAGTAACAATAGTATTGTACAAGCAGATATAAGATTTTTCTACGGCAGCTTAAAGTGCTCGTATCGTCATTTTTTCCCCATCTATTAACTTCGGCGAAAAAGTTTTTCGATTTGGATAAAAAGCGCTTTCTTATAAATTGTTAAAAACCTGAAAATCCTATTTTCTTGCGGTCGACCCGTGCCGCTGATCACAAGTTCGACACGCTCAGAGTTGTGACATAGATTTAGGAACGTGTGACTTTAGGCTTAACTAATGTCGCTTGTTTTACCTCCATAAATTTAGCTTCGTAGTCCATGCAAAATGCTCCTTTCCAGCATTTTGTATGAACTACTAAGTTAAATTTACAGGGGGAAAACAAGCGAGATGAGTCAAGCCTGAAGTCACGTGTTCCTGAACTACGTCACAACTCATTCCAAACTAAGGGAAGACTGGTGCGAATGGTGGACCAAAATGACGGCAAATTTGAACGTTTTCAAAATTTCTACTGAAAAGATTGCGTTTTATCCAAATCGAGTTAATTTCGCAGAAGTTCATTGGGTGATATAAAGAATCAGATAAAAAAAATAATGATATGGGCACTATAAAAAAATCGCATGGAAAATTAATTTATAATACGTCATCTGTATTTTAAGAAGCACAACAGGCTTTAACAAATTTAAAGTCTGCACTTCCCTAAACTTTATTAGCAAGTGGTTTCTATCGACGTTCCTCACCAATGCAGCTGTTTCTTCCATCACCAAAAAATCCTGGTTTGCAGGTACAACTGTATGAGCCTTGTGCATTGTTGCACACTGCGTCACTATGGCAACCATGAAGCTCAGTTCTGCACTCGTCTATATCTGTGTATTTAATATTTAATGTATTTCACTGGAAATTTCACTGAAAATTTGTAACAATAGTATTGTGCAAGCATATGTAGGATTGCCATACTGCAGCTTAAGAAAATCGCATGAAAAATTTACTTATAATACGTCATCTGTATTTTAAGAAGCACAACAGATTTAAGCAAAGTTATGTCTGTAATTCCCTAAACTTTATTAGCAAGTGGTTTGTATCATCATTCCTCACCAACGCAGCTGTTTCTTCCGTCACCAAAAAATCCTGGTTTGCAGGTACAACTGTATGATCCTTGTGTATTGTTGCACACTGCGTAACTATGGCAATCATGAAGCTCACTCCTGCACTCGTCAATATCTATGTATTAAGATTTTATGTACTATTAGCATGGTTAAACCCAAGATTTCGAGAACAACTCGGAATAAATAGAAAGTTTCCAAAGGGTAACAAAATTGCACGTATCTTATTTGTAATCTTTGAACGATTTAAAAATGCTCATTAGGTCCAATTAATATTACCTGACGACTGTTAAAATTACGCCTATGGCAATACATAAACCTGTTACTTAGGCAGCAACGCCGCTAGTGGCCCAGGTCTTCCATTTATCTTAGAAAAAAAAAACTTCAGTTAAAAGTCTGAAAATGTTCTGATGATTTTTGGAAATATTCTGAAGGGTTCGGATATTTTTCTTTATCTTCGGTTATCTTCGGGATGCTTCTGGTCAAATTCCACGAACTTCGAAATATCCAGAAGACCGTCGGCACTTTACACCTTTCTTTGTACAAACTCGATAATCTTCAGTAATTGGCATTTGCTTACAAATTTGAAATTGTGGTACACTGAGTTGTACTCCTGAAACGAAAAAGCACTCTTTTTTTAAAAAAATCGTTGTGCTGTAATTCTGTGTATTACTCTGGGATTAGTAATATAACTCTTAGGAATCTACAATAGGAATCTACGATAGTGTTTTAAAAAATAACATTTAATAAATAACGTTTTCAACAGCTCATTTTTTTGGTCACCTTTGCAGCTATTATTGCCATCTCCATTAAATCCTAGATTGTAAGTGCAGTTGAGTGATCCTTTTGTATCGTTACAAGTTGCATTGCTATTGCAACCATAGAGGCCTTTTCTGCTCTCTTCGACATCTAGGGAACAAAAAGCGTTAGTTAATATCCTAGTCACTTCATGTTACATAGCCTCTCAGAAACATTAAACTTGGAAATGTTAAGGTGGCGCTTATCCATTTCCTCCAATCGTATAAAGCTGGATTGTAACAAGAATTGGGAAAGAAGAATTGGGAAACCACTGACAAGCTGAAATCTAGGATTATACTGTTGCCATGGTAACTTGTAATGTGTAACCCGGAGCGCTCGCTCCGGAGTCGAGCGCACTAACCATGAGGCCACCGCGCCTCCCATTCTTTGCAAAAAGAGGTAGACCTAATTCAGCTCAAGTTTTTTTTTAAATTCTATTTCCCGTTAATATACTCACGTGTTTTACAGTTGCTTTCAGTAAATCCCTGCGTACATACACATTGATACGTCTCATGTGCGAAGACTGAGAAGCAGCGAGCGTTCGCCGGACACTGAGCTGTTTCACATGGATTCTGTTATTGTTATGAAAAAGAGTTCTGTTGTCAATATCAGTACATACTTGTACGTTGATAAAAAAAAATGGTGAATTTGTGGTTCCGTTAATAAGTTCAGAAATAACATCGAGTTTCTATACCTACGTTTCACCATATTAGCATCATTTGAAAACTTTCAAGGGGGATTTTATCTGCGCAGAAATTGCATAACATTTCTAATGCATATTAAATCCACAAAAAATATATATATATATATTTGATCAAAATAAGAGATTAAAGGTTCTGGACTATTTCAGCTCCAGGCTTTACCAAGTACAAACAAAATGTGTTTTGATTTTATCTATGTTATGTTATGTTATCTATGTACAAGGCGAAATAAAGGTGTTGTGTTGTGTTGTTGTGTTGTTGTGTTGTGTTGTTGTGTTGTTGTGTTGTGTTGTTGTGTTGTTGTGTTG
>JAHPZR010001853.1:0-67862 GCA_019787425.1 Platygyra sinensis
TATAAATGCTCTCTGGTTTGCCCACGCAAACGTCCACGTAGAATTGACGTTGCCGAGGGTTAGAGGATATTTTCGGGTTCACCCAGGCTGAAGTCCATGCAACACAGTTGCTGATGAGTGCTTCAAGATATGTAACAAAATCGTCAAAGTTATTTTTCCGACGTGCGTGACGCACATTATAGGAACATGTTACATATCCTTTCAGGTTCACCCAGGCTGAAGTTCACGAGTAATTCGAGACATGTAACAAAATCGTGATAGAGATTTTTCCGTCGTGCGTGACATTATAGGAACATGTTACATATCCTTTCTGGTTCACCCAGGCTGAAGTCCATGCAATACAGTTGCTGAGTGCTTTGGGATATGTAACAAAATCGTCAAAGTGTTTTTCCGTCGTGCGTTGCATTATAGGAACATGCTGTGGTGGGTTCTGGTTCACCCAGTCTCATTGAAGTCCATGCAGTACAGTTGTTGAGTGCTTCTGGATATGTAACAACTCGTGATAGTGATTTTTCGGTCGTGTAGTTTCCAGAATCGCTTCGCATTACTTGAAAACAATAAGATTATGAGCTCGTGATTTCTATCACGCATAGTAATCGTGAGCGTAACCTCTTGAGAGGTTTTTGAAAACCTCGTTGCAATAATTTTTGAGAATTTCTGACTGCATAACATAAACTGATTTTCAAAGTGTCTGGACACATGACGCGTTTTGTGGAACACAAACGATCACTGCCAGGGATATGATTACACTGGAATGTTACAAGCCACTGGTATCCCGTGGAGATGTAGAACTAAAAGTTCTTCATCTCCACGGGATCCAAGATCTGTTTTTGGTTGCAAAGAACGTCTGGCTCGTTGTGCTACAACATACACTGTATACTGTATTGTAATGGAAATAATAAAATAAAATTTGTAATAAATTAATATTAGAATCTGGTATCTTTGTAAATAGTATATGCTATAAAATTCGTTATGCTCAGAATAAAAATTAGAGGATGAGTCTTATCCCCTTGAACAGGAGCCCGTGCCTTGAATAAGAATTCTATAATACAATGAAAAAGTCATTCACACGTAGTAGTAAGTGTTAACCACATAAACAGCAACATTAACACTGCCACTGGTACTTTTAAAAAAAAAAGAACCACAAAGTGTGGTTTTCATTGGCAGGCAGACTATCTTCGCTCTAGGACATACTCGTCTGAGCAAAACTGCTAAGGTTTACGTGTCGCTATCGTAAAACCACAAAGGAGAGTCTGTGTTGGCCTGTCTATTAACTTTTCAAAAAGGTAAATCGTTCAAAGACACTCGCCAGAACAAAACGTTAGAGGCTTACGTGCCGCTATCGTAAAACCACAAGGAGAGTCTGTGTTGGCCTGTCTATTAACTTTTCAAAAAGGTAAATCGTTCAAAGACACTCGCCAGAACAAAACGTTAGAGGCTTACGTGCCGCTATCGTAAAACCACAAAGGAGAGTCTGTGTTGGCCTGTCTATTAACTTTTCAAAAAGGTAAATCGTTCAAAGACACTCGCCAGAACAAAACGTTAGAGGCTTACGTGCCGCTATCGTAAAACCACATAGGAAAGTTTGTGTTGGCCTGTCTATTAACTTTTCAAAAAGGTAAATCGCTCAAAGACAAATAAACTCGCCAGAACAAAACTTTAGAGGCCGTGTAAAACCACATAGGGGAGTTTGTGTTGGGCTGTCTATGACCTTTTCAAAAAGCAATATTTGTCTGAAAAAAAATTCGCGCAGAGGGTTTCACCTGAAAAAAAATTCCTGCACAAGCAGTGAGCGAAAAAAAAATTCGTGCAAGCTTAAAATTCTCCCCCCTCCCCCCCCCCCAGCCCCCCCCCCCCCCCCCCCCCCCCCCCCCTCATCACTTTTCTAATGGTCCGTCCCTAATCATACGAGTGATTATTAACAAAATCGGAAACCTGGGAAGCGGAAGTCCAATTTGTTCATCACAAGTATGATTACAGACTGAATTGGACGACACGATGTCCTGTACCAATTGATCAAAACTATGAAAAAATCCGAGAAACGAACAAAGCATCGATTGAGCGCTGAACAATTTTAAGCGTCGTTATGAATGCTGTAAAAGACAGCAGTTTACTCAACAAAGCGCACCGTAACAGCGCGTGCAAAATGGCGCGTACTGCCAATTACAAGAGTAATAATAACAAGCAACAATTTCTGCATTCTGATTGGTTAAGAACATGTCAATTAATCCAAATCAGTGCAAAAAAGTGTAATGATGCAAAAAGGTAATTGAGTGCAAAAATGTGTAATTGAGTGCAAAAAAGTGTAATTAGTTTGAAAATGATTGGCAGCTCCTACTTTGAGCTCGGACAAACAAAATGGCGGACAAAAATTAAACGAAGATTGAAACTCGTTACCCGCTTCATTTCAATACAATTACCTCATAACGAAGCAAAGTGCAAAGCTCAACAACAACTTCTAAACTAGTAAAAGTAAAGTAGATATACACAAAAGCCGCGAAGTCAAAAACTTGAACATAAACTTGAGCTTGAGTGAATGGAAATATACCGGCGTCGATCACGACTACATTACAAAATAAGTTGAAGAAGTAAGTTGTAAAATTATTGAGCACCACGAAATAAAATAAATTTTTTGTAATCTTTGAAAAATTTACTCGTGCTTATTTATTCCAAATTGCACTCGAAATCATTTGATTAGTAATAGTAATTGGACCGAGTGGAGTACAATTCAGGGAGTAATCGAGCGACTAATTTCAAAATCGAAGCGGAGCGGAGGCCGATTTGAAATTACGAGCACGATTACTCCTGAATTGTACGACACGAGGTCCAATTACTACTTAATCTTATCTATAACAAATTTCGGGGGAAAAAATGTCTTCTGAGAACTTTAGAGCGAAAACGTCTGTAGCGCTTTTCCTAAGTTTGAAAACTGTAGAAAACATTGCAAAGGAAGCCATTGAAGCGCGCGTAATTGGCGTGAAAATCACGTGGGTATCCAATTACAGGTGTCCGATTACAAAAAGTTCAAATCGGACAGCTGTAATTGGACACCCGTGTGATCGCGCGCCGATTACGTGACAAATAGGCGCGCGGAGAACCAATCACGATTGAGAATTTTGTTATAGATACGATTACCTATACTATCGCGCGAGGCCCAATTTGAAATACGAGCACGATTACTCTCTTATTACATCCATTTTGAAATCACTGGTTATCCTTGCAATGTGATGGCTCTCAGCGGTGCGATTTATTCACGAATCGCACCATCTTTTCCACTAAATCGGCATCTTTTTCTCAACCAATGAGACTGGGACAGTAAAACAAAACAACTAATCAGATTTAAAGGTTTTTTTTAAACTAACCAATCACATTGCATGCAGGAAAATGAAAGACAAAAAAAGCCATTGTGAAATTTGGCAACTTTTGTTGCCAAAACTTCATTAAGTTTGAAAATGGATGAATTTAATTATTTACAGTACTAAAATTTCACCAAAATCTTGTAGTTCTTGTACTTAGGCTATTAAATTGTGCGATTTCAAATGGATCTAATGAAGTAGCAATTGAACTGAGCGGAGTGCAATTTTGGTTGTCTGAACGTACTTGTGATTTCAAATCGAACTCGCGCTGCACACTCGTTCGATTTTGAAATCACGCGTATGATTTCAGACCAAATAGGCTAGTTTCGAATTGTGCAGAAACAAAAGAACAGAGTCGAGGTTCAGGGGAATAATTAGCATTTTGTATTGTTCAAAACAAAGGAAATGCAAATTACTCCCCTGAACCTCGACTCTGTTCTTTTGTTTCTGCACAATTCGAAACTAGCCTATTGCACTCCACTCAGTGCAATTATATTACACCATTATAAATTGTACGACACGAGGTCCGATTACTAATTAATTTAATCGTATCTACAACAAATTTTGGAATAAAAAATATCTATTGGGAAGTTCTTTTGTGCCAAAACATCTGCAGCGCTTTTCATAAGTGTTGAAGACTGTGCGAAACATTGCGAAACATTGCGAAAAAGCCATTAAAAACGCGACTAATTGACGTGAAAATCACGTGGGGTATTCAATTAGAGGTATCCAATTACAAAAAGTTCATATCGGACCCCTGCAATTGAACACCCACGTGATTCGCATGTCGATTCCGAGACAAAAAAGGCGCGAGGATAACCAATCATGATCGAGAATTTTGTTATAGGTACGATTACTATGTTATAACAACATCAACATTACAACAACAAACAACCAACAAACTAACCAACTAGCTTTATTTGCATGATCATAAAACATGTCCTGGATTTATGAAAACGGTGTCAAAGAATTCGCGCCCTGCCCAAAGTCGACGATATAAAACATGAAAAGGAATATCAGTCTTTTTTTCCTCTACTCGTTTTCCATGGCTTGGAATGGCTTTCCACTCCTTTTGCTTGGCTTGGAGGCCTCCCTCAGGAGTTGGGAAATCAAAGTGCATATGGGTTATTTGGCGCAAATTATTGACTTCGTTTTCATAAACCCAGTCAAAACAAAACTACATACAGTGTTACAAAAGCGTTTGCAATCTAAAACTAAAACAGTAATGCCGAGTGATTTATCGTAAAAATATATTTTATGTTATAGAAACCAAGCACATCGGTTTTGATTTGAAAAAAAGTATGATAATTGCGTCAGTAGATCAAAGCAAGATGAAACTGATGAATTTTGCTTATTGAATATTAACATAACGATTTGTGAGAAGTCATACTGTTCGCCGATGGCTAGCGAGACAAGAACCCTTTGAAGAAATAGTGTTGCCAAATAAGTATAATTTTTTACAATGTCAAGGGGTTCATAGTCTATATAAAAATTAGACTCCATACATTTCTAAGGACGTTTTAGAAGGTATAAGCGCAATTGAATGAAAAGTTGTTGCACAGAAATTAGGCATTCGATCACTGAACTAGATGAAAGAGGAACTGTTTGTGATTTATATCTCATGATATTAAGGAAATCTTAAAAAAATACGAACTAGCCCCAGTATCGAAGTAGTTTCAGACCTGTATGAGAGAAAGCTTAAAAAAGCTGGTGGACTCTTATTCGAGTAATTGGTAGTTGCGTTCTCATTGAAATATGTCCAATTGCCGGACAATGTATTCACAACGCTACGTGAATGGCGTAGTAAAAGAGCTAAAGCTATGTGCGTGGTCGGATATTAACAATGGCAGAATGTTGATTTTTATAAACGAACCAAGAGCCATAAGCAAGATTCTCATAGTCATGGACGTTTTCAGTAGAGGCGCTCTTCACCTCCCTTCCCTCCCCCTATGAGGGATTGTGATATGAAGTCACTTCCGAACATAGATGATTCTCTGTTGAATTTTAGCACTGCAATGAACTTGGAGCGGGCTGACGACAAGAAGAAACCCAAACACATTGAAAACTCTCGTTCGTCGTTGTGGCTCGTTTTCGAAAAAACAACGAATTATTTTTCGAAGAACTTGGCAAACTTTGATAGAATTTATAAGTTAGAAAACTAAGTTAAACTAAGGGCGCGTTCGTTTGGGATATTCTGGAATAAGAATACATTCCGGAATATATCCGGCTATTCCTGCTCCTGGGAGCAGAATAGCCGGAATGGAAATCCAGGTATTCCGGAATGAGAATAGCTCCCAACAAACGCTTACTCGCATTACTCCAATTTTTTATTCCGATTGATCCCAACGAACGGCGCCCTAAGTTACAATTGTGATTTGCGTTATATATGTTGTTGTTTTGTTTCCATTTGCAATGAAGGTGATCGGAAGGACTTTACGTCGCAGATATATCGGTCAATACATAGAGATCGATAATTTCCTTTTTAGTTTTAAGACATGTCACCATGATTGTTTTTATGATGGACACGAATTTGTATAAACTAGCTTGTATCATAAATAGGCCTAACGGACAAACCAATCATATTGCTTAAAATTAGTATAAGATAAGAGTTGATTTTTTTTACTTGTCTTCGTAATACCTCTTTGCACACCCGTTTTAACCGGTGGGTATAAGAGTAAGAGTTCATTTATTCACTTGAGTAAGAGTAAGAGTTTCATTTATTCACTTGTCTTAGTAGCTCTTTGCACACCCGTTGCAAACTGAGTGAATGCGAGAGAGGAATAAAACAGTTAAATATAACTCATTCGACTCTACAGTGTCTGAAATTAATTATATTTACTACAGTCTTATATCCCAGTAAACGGTGCAAATTTTGCACGAAACTATAATCTAAGCTTGTTGTCATTTTAGCAACCAAACTTTTAAAGGTCCGGGACTACGGGCAACCTTTTTCGTCAACTGTGTCTCGCAAACATTGTTCGCATTTGCAAGTTGAAAACATCATTGTGCCGCGTGATTGACCCACGTTTGTGAACCAACTTGTCTTGCAAAACAAAATACAGTTGTTGCAAGTTGAATAAGGGCAACCGTGTTTGCGCACAGTAGAACCCTACGAGTTCTAACTTTTCTGCAACAAAATTCCGTTTTGCGGCTGCTTCGTATTTCCCTCGAGCTACAATGTGTCTCGCAACAACTTGCATTTAAAACCCTGTGGGATTTGCGCAGTCGTGCGAATCACGGCAAAGCAAAATAAAAACATGGTGGACATGTGAAAAAGAGCCCCCGGGGACGAGCCTGAATGCTAAATAGACCAGTAACTCTCGGAAAGTCATAATTTGCCCTTAAAACGACCTGAGGGCTATTATAGTCTTTGGAACACCTCGTTTGTCCCCTCAAAACAAGCAGCAAACTTGAAGAACTGTCGAAAATCACAATTTTTCAGCAATCTATCTAAAACGACACTGAGCTTCATATTGGGAGAACGTTTACCTATCGCTGGCACGGGAAAAATTAAAAAGGAACTAGACGCATATTTGCGTTCACTCGGGCTTTGAGTTGGAGAGAAACATTGTTTTTGTTCAACGTACTTCGGTAAGGCTTTTTTGTAATTATGGGTTTATATTGTAACTGTTTTGTCTCGGTATGCTGGAGATGCAGGGTTATACTTATGTATACAGTATGCGGAAAACATATTTGTTATGCAGTGTGAAGGCGTTTTTTTTTTCCGGGTTGGGTAAATCGCAGGCAAAATGGAGCGTTTATAGTAAGCAAACCTTAGCGCGGGGTGACCGGAAATGGAGTCACAGAGTCTACTTGGGAAGTACTACCGGAGTGTTAAGTTACACGCCACTGATTAAATATTCATTTCGGAACAAACATCGGCAAAACGAATGAGCTCCACGCTTTCAAAAAGAATTCACACGAACAATATTTGATCAATAGCCGAGGTTAAACTTCGTTTTCCTAAATATATTTTTAGCATTTACATAACAGTACAATGATGATGATGACATGACATGGGTATACACGAAAGAATACCGTGACGTGCATAGACAGAATGGGCTCTTGGCATAGACAAATTCTCTAACCTTTCTGCTTTTGTTCCTTACACTTTTCAAACTTCGTATTGGTATTCTGCTTGGTTCACGATCGCGTCTACATACACGATGAGACTTTAGTTTATGCTTCTCTCGATTAACATTACATAACTCAGTTGATATAGCATGTTTCTCGATGAAAGGTTCACTCATAAATGTTCGCTCATAAAGAGATCTCTCGTAAGGTTTGCGGACCAACCCGTTCCGAAAGCGCTCCTCATCCTTTAGTGTCGGTCTACCGCGAACGCTGTGTGCACATTTTGTATCCGTTTTGTATCCGTACACAGTATTTGTGCTGATCTTCCACCGCATAAACTCTTCTCCGTCCGCCATTACACCATGCCATGTGCTCATCATAAATCTTCGCGCATGCGTATTGATTAAAGAATTGCAAACTGTGGCTGAACGAAAAAAAAAACTAGACGCATATTTGCGTTCACTCGGGCTTTGAGTTGGAGAGAAGCATTGTTTTTGTTGCACGTACTTTGGTAAGGCTTTTTTAAACGCTGTAGCCTGCGTAGCTTGGCGGTTTAAGCAGTTCGAGCGCGCTTAAAAGATTGTTAAACCCGCCAAGCTACAGAGGCTATAAACGCCGTGACTACATGCCCGGCAGTCAGAAAATTTCACCGAATTTTCACCGAAAGCTTCCTTCAAGCTTCTTGATAGTATTAAATGTTTCTTTAGCAATATCAAATGACTCTAAAAATTACTTTGGTTGTTTAGTTGACGAAATGTCCGAACGTGGGCATACTGATAAAATGGAACGACATCTCTCGACACTTCGAACAATTCGACTCAAACCGGATAGTGAAACATTCACTTAACGGATTCCGACTGAAAGCCTCATTTAAGTCTATTGAAAGTACTTTATATTTCTTTAGAAATGTCAAGCGATCCTTAAAATTATTTCGGTTTTACTTAGACGAATTTACCGAGCTTATGAATGCCATCACATCGCTCAGTATCTGTGATATCAGACTGCCGGTTACGGTCCCACTTAGGCTAAATCCGGCTAAATGCCCGGCAGTCAGAAATATTCACCGAATTCCAACTGAAATCCTTATTCAAACCTATTGATAGTATTTGATGTTTCTTACTAAAGAAGCATCCAAGGATTGAAAAAGGATTTCAGTCGGAATTCGGTGAATATTTCTGACTTCCGGACAGTCTGATGTCACAGATACTGAGCGATGTGATGGTATACACAACAGCTGACACAAGCTCGGTAAATTCGTCTTAAGTAAAACCGAAATAATTTTAAGGATCGATTGACATTTCTAAAGAAATATAAAATACTTTCTACAGGTTTAAATGAAGGCTCTCAGTCGGAATTCGTGAAGTGCATGTTTCACTATCCGGTTTGAGTCGAATTGTTTTAAGTGTCGAGAGATTTTATAGTATGCCCACGTTCGGATATTTCGTCAACTAAAAAACCAAAGTAATTTTTAGAGTCACTTGACATTGCTAAAGAAACAATTAATACTCTCAAGAAGCTTAAAGGAAGCTTTCAGTGAAAATTCGGTAAAATTTTCTGACTGCCGGACATTTAGTCATTTTAAGACCGCCGGGAACACAGCGTTACATTTGTAATTATGGGTTTATCTTGTAACTGTTTTTTTGTCTTGGTATACTGGAGATGCAAGGTTATTACTTATGTATACAGTAAGCGGAAAAGATTTTAGTTTATTCTTCTCTCGATTAACATTAGATAGCTCAGTGGATTTAGCATGTTTCTCGATGAAAGGTTAACTCATGAATGCTCGCTCATAAAGAGAACTCTCGTAAGGTTTGCGGACCAGTCCGTTCCGAAAGCGCTCCTCATCTTTTAGTGTGGGTCTACCGCGAACGCTGTGTGAATATTTGGTATCTGTTTTGAACGTATTATACACAGTATTTGTGCTGATCTTCCACCGCATAAACTTTTCTTCGTCCGCCATTACACCATGCCATGTGCTCATCAGAGTGAAATCGTTGCGCATGCGTATTACTTGCAAACTTGCAAACTGTGGCTGAACGAAAAAAAAAACGAAGCCGAAATTTCAACTCGGGCGTTTCCTTTGGAAAGCCCGAGTAACAAAGCCGAAATTTCAACTCGGGCGTTTCCTTTGGAAAGCCCGAGTAAAAACACGGCCAGAAGTCGAAGTGGAACCTCGTCTGAAAGCCATGTAAATTATATGAAAGAAGGCGCCATGTTTATTTCGACACGATTGACCAATTATACGTGCAGAATTTTGCAGACTTGCAACACTTTATTGTGCTGCGAGACAAGTAGGTCATAAAAGCGGTAATACGCGCAACAGAGGGTTTCAAGTTGCACCGCAACAATGTTGCGAGACAAGTTGAAGAAAAATGTTGCCCGTATTACCGGACCTTAACGAAGAGCTAGGGTTTACGGTTGCTGTATATTAATTAAAAGGAAATCGGTATTGTTATTATTCGAGGCAATTAGGGATAAAGCCCCCAGTTGTCTCGATAAAGTTTTTCTGGACTAACCAAAGCATTTGCAATCAGTGTGTTTCCAGCATTTTTGATGGGTCATTATAACGACTCTATATTGGCTGATGCCAAAATCATGGTATCATAAAACAGCCGAATCATTGGTGAACACGTTGTTGTCAATTTTGTGACGCGATAGGTTACCTTAATTTTAGCTTTAAGAGCTTATAACTCAAAAACGAGATCGGTGATCCCCATTTTCTATTATCGAATTGTGATAAGCCAGGAGCCCATTACTAGGAGCCTGCAACTCCCAAAATAATCCAATGCAACGGCATTTTTACAGACCAGTCTATTTTTTTGATATTTTTCCCACGGAATAAGCTAGTTCCAGTCTACATGAGCACGCTTCGGTGAGGATAAAACAATGCGGCCTCACGTGGAAATGTCAACATTAGTCCGTGCTTGTGATTACAATTGGTTACTGAGGTTCCTGTGGGCATCTGAATTCGAGATAAATTCAAGTTAAAAATAGATCGGTCTGTGAAAACACTATGACAGGAATCTGGGGCTGTTGCAGGCTCCTAGTGATGGGCTCCTGGATAAGCATAATGAGATTCAACTTTATGCAAAGGTGAAAAAAAATTCTGTACTGTGGGTTAGAGCCACCTTAAATGGGGGCTCAAATATCTTCGATCGAGTGCCATTATAGTATAAGATCTTTACGTGACTGAATATGCCTCCATTTGGCCCGAAAATATGCTCGGATATTTTTCCTTGAACATTATCTGTTCCTGAAAGCTCATAGTTTTTCTACACTTTCGGAAAATTGTTCGCTTCTCCAGACAAATGTCTGCAGAAAAATATCCGAACATATAAACGTGCCAAATGGCAGCTATGGTTTATCTATGTCGTTTGTTATTGCTCGACAACCTCTTATACCTCGATCTGTTCCCACTTTTTGGCGCTTATGCGATTATGATTATGAGTATGTGGAGTGATGTTTACCCCTCTCCCTTTCCTCAAACAAGGGGCAAAACAGTCCATTTTCCCTTAATATTTGGCAAATGTCTCTTATTCTCTTACTGTAAGTACATTTGCGATACAATATAAAATTTGTACAAGCCATACGTTAGAACGAACACTGGCAAGCAGATGATCTCATTTAAGGTAATTGATCTTTGAAAAACCATCCCACAACACCTAAAGGTCTTAATGTTATGTACTGTCTAAACAATGTACAAAATATCTGACATCTTGTAGCCATTATCATTTGCTCTGAAAAACTCGTTTTCTCCAAAAACTTGTCCGTTTCACCTTACTTTTTTTTGTCTTTTTTCACCGTAATTGTAATTTGGTTTTCTCGTTTGTAGATTTACTTATGTCTATTATTTTTGCTATTTTCTCCGCTCCTTTCTAGTTCCTCATCTGTAGCGAAAGACTGGGGCCAACTAGAAAACTGAATGGTTTACTTGACCCCCATGCTTTAACTTAGATATCTATCAACCGAAAATTCAAATGGAACAGTAATTTTCCGGAAAATCCCGGCCGTTTGGAAATTGTAGACTACCTCCAGAGTTACTGGTCACTTCTCTTTTTCCGTTCCGAACGGAACGAAGGAAATTTCCTTACGATTCAGGGTAAATCTTCCAGTTTCCAGTCTGTCATCAGTCAATTAAATAAAATTTAATAAAAACTTAACTAGTGAGCAGCACTCTGCGAACTGTAGTTGTATAACTTCTTTATTTCTCCTACGCGTTTCGTGTGACTAACGCACACTTCGTCAGGGAGTTTAACAATACAACACAAAGCGCCTGTATATATACCTAACTCATACAAGAGTTTACATTCAGTAAGAACGCACCTACGGATATACATCATAGGAAAGGCAAACTCCGCGGTAATGCGTCTAGGAAACAGGCGGCAAATAGCGGCAAGGTGTGACATACTTTTTGCGTGATATAATTTAGGGGCCCACAGTTGCCTGTTTCCTAGACGCATTACCGCGAAGTTACTGACGAAGTGTGCGTTAGTCACACGAAACGCGTAGGAGAAATAAAGAAGTTATACAACTACAGTTCGCAGAGTGCTGCTAACTAATTAAGTTTTTATTAAATTTTATTAAATCATTTTATTAAATAGTATTAAGTTTTTATTAAATTTTATTAAATTTATTAAATTATTAAGTTTTTATTAAATTTTATTGAATTTATCGAAATTAAAGCACATTCATGTAAACTTATGCCTGAGTTGGCCTCAATTCGCTATTGGAAGAAGAAAAATCCTTCAGTTTGGCCTTAAACTAGTATTGAATATACTTGCTGTATAGTACAGTGGAACCTCGATTTAACGAACCTCTATTTAACGAAGTCCTCGATATAACATTGATATTCTACCACCTGGGCGAAGTTACTGTAAAATGTGTGCAATGGAGCCTCGATATAACGAAACTCGATATAACGAAATCTTCGATGTAAGGAACATAATACGGAAGCCCAAATGTAATACCTACCTCGATATAACGAATTACAATGTCAACACGGGACAGAAGATAAACGCTGTACAGATCAACAGTCAACGAATCCTTTAATCCTTATGGCAAAGTGACAGCAACAGCTTATTATATGTCAAAGACATTGGCACTATAGTATTTCCACAGTTAAGTCACCTGTGTCACAAATCAATCATTAACTAGGACTTCGATATAATGAATGTTTTGGTCATTTCCCCTCAAATTCGTTATAACCCTCCATTTAGCGAACAAATTTGGCCGGTCCCCAGCAACTTCGTTAAAACGAGGTTCCACTGTAATAATTTTTCATTTACCAGTATAAAAAATAGTATTAATATACTAGTAAACAAATCGGGCCAAAAAGTCAATTTCCTTTTCGCCAGTTTGTCATTTACCAGTATAAAAAAATAGTTTTAATATACTAGTAAACAAATCGGGCGAAAAAGTCACTTTCTTTTTCGCCACTTTGTCATTTACCAGTATAAAAAATAGTTTTAATATACTAGTAAACAAATCGGGCGAAAAAGTCAATTTCCTTTTCGCCAGTTTGTCATTTACCAGTATAAAAAATAGTTTTTATCTTTACAGTTCATTACATTTTCACTGTTAAAGTTTTTTGCACGAAATGTTTTTATTAGTACTAGTAAAGCTTTTTAAAAAATTTGCGAATATCTGATTACCCACAATGCCGATGTAACGCATTGTGAAAAAACCGTGTTCTATTTTCAAAACAAAGCGGTCTACCGAGCTGAAGACAGGCCAACAGATATATCTTTAAATGACTTTAAAACTTGAAATTTTTAATTTCAGTTTTTTTCTGACGTCACGTGAAAACCAGGAATATCTGATTCTTGACTTAATTTATTGAATGGTTACGATTTTTATTTTCGATGCAAACCACCAATACTGTTTAATCAGCCTTGCTAATTTTTCGTCTGTTATTCAACTTATCGCTGATTAGATCCTCTACAACAAGAGGATCCGGTACTTCTATTTTGTCACGGTGGTCCTTGCAAACATTGCTACGTCTGATGATGACAGGAGTATTTTTTCCTCAATTGTAGTATTGGTATCGTCAGGAGACAACCCCAACAAAGGACTGCAGAACATTGGTTCCATGTTCCTCCAGAGAAACTCACTTGGGACAGGAATGGATAAACTAGACGGTGACAAGGACTTGTTACCTCCAGACAGAAACCCGCAAGATCGGTAGGTGGAATAATTCCGTTACCGTCCATCACTTCAGTAGCGCAAAACCTCTTCATTTGATCGATTGTTTGTGATGCAACGAAAATCATCGAACCGTGCCTGTCTGGACTCGTATGTTTGAACAGCGACCACAGCCATTTTCTGGGTGCTGAAATTTCCATTTCCTTCCGTTTCCCCACCTTAAGTTTGACCTTCGCTCGCTGTCAACTGAAAGAAATGTGGACAAATGTGTTGGGGTCTGAAAAAAGACGATGGGGTGGTCGCTGTACAAAACTTCGACTCCATTCCAGTGTTTGGTGATATTTGTAGTGACGCTTGACCAGAAACATATTATGTAAGCCTCAAAGGGATCTTGTTTTAAAATATTTTCTGAACTGAACATAAAACACAACAAGAGTTGCAGTCACAAAACTTAGCTTGTATCCGAGATTTTCAAACTTTCATCCTTTGACACAGTAAGACAGGCCCGCCCATATAATCCTTAGCTTTGTTCGTTAGTTTTGAATCAATCCCTCGATCG
This sequence comes from Platygyra sinensis, assembly GCA_019787425.1. NCBI lineage: Eukaryota > Metazoa > Cnidaria > Anthozoa > Scleractinia > Merulinidae > Platygyra > Platygyra sinensis. Next base: position 14,131 of record JAHPZR010001853.1, read on the forward strand.
TCGCGCGAAATTCATCTCACTTTATAATTTTTTACAAGAGGCCATGATATGCCTCATTTTCTCTTGTTTTTGACCATTTCCATCAACCTCGTTCCCAGGGCCTTTACCCTGCCGGGGTAAAGGCCCTGGGAACAAGGTTGCATTTCCATAGCTACTGAATATAATACATGATACATTTGCGAAAGCAACACTCTGGTCCTCAATCATTTGCTCAGTTTCAAGACTACCGCTCTGAGGAATTATGGGCTAGTTTTCCGGCCTCGGTATTGGCCCTGGACTAGCTTGCAATGGAGGCTCATGTGAGGGAATGTCATGAAAAAGATGTTATTTTGCATTTGAAAAGACTCTCCCATTAACCTCAGTTGCAAGATATTTCCAATCCAATACTGAGACTGATACGAATGTGGTCTGTTCTCTGCTTCCGTCTGTGAGGCTTTGTTTTATCGGGACTCAGTTGTTAGTGACTCACCAACGGTCTTCTCTTTATATGAAAAAATCCAATGAAGACCTGTTTAACTTTCAGGGATTGTTTGTTAAGATTTACAGAAACGTTACAGCTAAATTTAAGGACAAGAAACCTGTCTCAACATGCTCAAAGCTGGAGATTCCAAAAAACATAGCTAGGTGAGTCAAGGCAAGACATATCTCCTTTAAAGTCTTCGAAATTATAGGTCTTAGCTCTCTTACTTCCGAGTCCATGAGAAATACGAATAAGATCGCGGTTTGTTCCTGCCTTGACACATATATTCCAGTTCACATACGTTTTGTTTTGCTGCAAATCACATTTTACTGTGAAGAATATTTTCTTTAATCTTTGTCTTTTCATTGCAGATATCACAGAACTGGTCGTGCAAGATCTGCCCCCGATATCAACCACATTACAGGCTGGAGCCCACGCTTTGTTCACGTGATGCCATGACTTGTTCACGTGATAACAACCCGATCCATGCTTAACCCGGTAAACCCTGGTTTGTTCAAGTCTGTAAGATGACTTGTTCACGTGACACTGCAGTCTGTAACGCGACTTGTTCACGTGATAATGTTCCAGAAACGAGACAAGACTTGTCATGTCACACTGTTAGTTATCTTAAACAACAGTTGTCATTTTATTGCAAAGATTATGACTACAACTACATCAGATCGGTACAAAAGTGCAACAAATATTAACAACTATGTATCCTATCTTTTTTTTTCTGAACACATAGATCAAGATTAATCTGACAGCTATTAGAAGCACGCTTGAGACCCACGCATTCACTCATCAATTTCCGTTTATAAAAAATCATATATACTCTCCACTTTCAAATTAGGCTCGTGTGTATACCGAGAAAATACAAGAGACCCGTTGGATATCCCATGGTATACCACGAGAGAGCGTTGCATAACTGTTATTTATCTGTGTTGTTCGTGTTTCACTCGTATGTATCCGCAGGCAGCTTTTAGTACTCCATCCCAGGGGGGGAGGGGGGGGGGGGCTTGCATATGAAGGCGAGGATGTTCATATGAAGGCGAGGATGTTCGTTTTGAATTAATCCCCTAAAGGTGAACGTTCTTGGGGTGGTCCAAGCGTTTTATGACCCTTGAAAGAGACTACGTTAAAACACAGACAAATGAAAAATATAGTGACTTTTAATGATGGCAAAGATATCATCGAATACTTTATACTTGTTCGCATGCAGCCCTAAACTAGACCTTCACGGCTAAATATAATGGCGTTTTGCCCAGAACGGACCAAAATAAGAAATTCACACCCCATGCGATGCGACAGCAATGAAGGTTTTTACAGCATGCGTTGTCTCGTTATGTTTATAACCGCAGTTTGTTTGTTATTTTTACTCAAGTTGAAATGGCCGAAAGATAAGACTGTCTATTAGTCTCTTAAGCAGACGTTTTTTGGGTCGTAACGACCGCCAAGCAGAGAAGCTAAAGATAATGATCAAAGCAAAAGACTGTTTCTCAAATATCCCACGGCTGGGATAAGATCTTGTCGACTTTAACCTTGGACTGTAGCTCAATTGCGAGTTTGTCTCCCCTTTTCGTCGCGGGAATAACATTGCGCTAACTCCCTCCGTCCATGTGGAATAAAAGCAAAGGAGAGACTGGAATCAACATTCCCTAAAGAAGTCAGGCCGTGACTGACGAAATATTGGAAAACATATAACAGTTAACCCCAACCGTACGGTCAGCCTTTCTGTGTTCAGTTTCTTCAAGCCTTTAAATTTGCTGATCAGAACCTACCAGGTTCCGGTACTTTTGATTTGTCCGTTGGCCATTTCTAGAGTTTAAGTTTTTTGTAAAATGAGGCTGCCATTGTGCCAACACAAATGAAAATTCTGACAGTGACAATGCAAAATTAACTTCAGAATGGTCCAGAATGCGGTGTTTCTTTTCAACAAAAATCACCTACAGACGAGACTACCAAAGTTTTGTTAGTGAGGGCTTCGATTTCGGTTTTCGGTTTTGGACGAAATTCCTTGCAGTTTTGTGGTTTTAGGCGTTTTTTGGGCGGTTTTTCGGTTTCTAATAGGCCCCTAAGGCCCCACGCCTTTCAGGTTCCATTACCAGCTGCTGTTTCGGAAAGTGAGTCCGCGGCCGCGGAGGAGCGCGACCGAACCCGAGATTGAGTCTAAACGTGTCAGAGAATAAACAATTTTTACAACTATGGTTCGCAGAGCATTGCTCTCTAGTTTGATGTCCAAACATTGTCAATCCACTTTTCTATCGCAGCTTTGCAGTCTGACAATAAACTTTTTTGTCTCCTTGTGTAGCCCTTGGCCTGGGCACACTTTGACACAGATTAAAATTCAGCCAATCAGAAAAACATCCTGTTTTGAGTTAAAAAAGCCTTTCGGTTTGGAAGTTTCGATTTCAAACGAGTGACCTCGACAAAAATAACTTGGCTTCGCGCCATCAAAATCTGTTTCAATGATGAACTGGTAAACATTACACTTGGATCCAACAACATGTAACCATCACTTAAAAGAATTTCGCTAGACCATAACATTCTACATTCTATTGCTGAATTTAATAATAATGATGATGATGATGATGATGATGATGATGATGATGATGATAATAATAAACTTTATTTAACGAGGGTAGACACGTTACAGTAAAAAAACTGAAAAACCAGTGGCCCTCTAATATATATATATACTACCAAAGAACAGAAATAGTGATAAAATCGAGAAACTAGAATAGTAAAAATTCATTAAAGTACGCTATGAAAAGGAGGCCCTCTAATATATAATGCATTAGGGACAGAAACTATAACAATTAAAATCTAAGAAACAAGAATAGCAAAAACATCACAAAAAATCGAGGAAAGCTCCTCGTCCCCAAACTCGTTGTCTGCGTGTTGTTCCGAGTGTCGCCAAATGTACTGACAATTGACAGACTGGATTACAATGATCAAGCCAATCCCAAAGACTTCCTGTATTTTTTCTCAAATGCCTTCAGGTTTCTAGGTTTGAACACGTCAATAATTTGAAGTCTGATTCAGAGACACCTCAGTTTGAAGAAGTACGATTTTCAAGACTTGGTGTACGTCCTGTTGATGGCCCACATGTGACTAAACATACAGTTTCTTAATCTCGACATTCACGCAAAGTATAGCTCGTCACAGCAAAATCAACAATTACAGGTATGACTATGTATCATTATCATTCTTTTCTGAACACATAGATCAAGTTTATGCTGACAACCATTAGAAGCACGCTTGAGAGATTAAGGAAACCTACGCATTCACTTATTAATGTCCGTTTGAAAAAAATCTCCGCTTTCAAATTAGGCTCGTGTGTATACCGAGAAAATACAAGTGACCCGTTGGATATCCCATGGTATACCACTCGAAAGCGTTGCATAAATGTTATGTATCTGTATTGTTGGTATTTCACTCATATGTATCCGTACGTAACTCTTACATTTTAGTACTCCACCCCGGTGGGGGAAGGGGGGGAAGACTCGCATATGAAAGCTGCAGGGATACTCGTCGGAAAATTTGAATTTAACCCCTAAAGAGGACCGATCTGGGCGTGGTCCAAGCATTTTATGACACCTGAAAGAGACTACGGTAAAACACAGACAAATGAAAAATATAGTGACTTATAATGATGGCAAAGATATCATCGAATACTTTATACTTGTTCGCATACAGCCCTAAACTAGACCCTCACGACTAAATATAATGGCGTTTTGCCCAGACCAGACCAAAATAAGAAATTCACACCCCATGCGATGCGACATCAATGAAGGTTTTTACAGCATGCGTTGTCTCGTTATGTTTATAACCGCAGTTTGTTTGTTATTTTTACTCAAGTTGAAATGGCCGAAGGATAAGAGTGTCTACTAGTCTCTTTAGCATACTATGAAAAGCTTACGATAATGATCAAAGCAAAAGACTATTTCTCAAATATCCCGCGGCTGGGATAAGATCTTGTCGACTTTGATCTTGGACTGTAGCTCAATTGCGAGTTTCTCTCCCTTTACGTTGCGGGAATAACATTGCGCTAACTCACTCCTTTCACGTGGAATAAAAGCAAAGGAGAGACCGGAATCAACATCTCCTGAAGAAGTCAGGCCCTGCCTGACGAAATATTGGAAAATATATAACAGTTAACCCAAGAGACGTTAACCCCAACCGTACGGTCAGCTTTTCCGTGTTTAGTTTCTTCAAGCCTTTGCATTTGCCGATCAGAGCCTACCAGGTTCCTGCACTTTTGATTTGTCGGTTGGCCCTTTCTAGAGTTTAATTTTTTTTAAATGAGGCTGCCATTGTGCCAACGCAAATGAAAATTCTGACAATGGCAATCCAAAAGTAACTTCAGAATGGTCCAGAATGCGGTGTTTCTGATCTTTTAAACGAAAATCACCTACAGGCGACACTACCAAAGCTTTGTTAGTAAGGGCCTTTAGTTCGGTTTTCGGCCGTGTTTTGCAGGAAATTCCTTGCAGTTTTGTGGTTTTTATTTAGGCGTTTTTTGCGCGGTTTTTCGGTTTCTAATAGGCCTCTACGCCTTTTAGGTTCGATTACCGATTACCAGCTGCTGTTTGGGGAAATGAGTCCGCAGCCGCGGAAGAGCGCCGCTGAACCCGAGATCTAGCCTAGACGCGTCGGAGAATAAACAGTTTTTATAACTACTGCTCGCAGAGCGTTGCTCACTAGTTTGATGTTAAAATATTGTCAATCTATTTTTCTATCGCAGCTTTCACGGCAGTCTGACAATAAACTTCTTTGTCTTCTTGTCTAGCCCTGAGCCTGGGCACACTTTGACACAGATTAAAATTGAACCAATCAGAAAAACATCCTGTTTTGAGTTAAAAAAGCCTTTCGGTTTCGAAGTTTCGATTTCAAACGAGTGACCTCGACAAAAATAATTTGGCTTCGCTCCATCAAAATCTGTTTCAAGGGTAAACTGGCAAACATTACACTTGGATGCAACAACATTTAACCATCACTTAAAAGAACTTCGCTAGAACATAACATTCTACATTCTATTGTTGAATTTAACTGCCAAAAACATCACAAAAAATTGAGGCAAGCTCCTCGTCCCCAAACTCGATGTCTGGGTGTGGTTCCGAGTGTCGCCAAATGTACTGACAATTGACAGACTGGATTACAATGATCAAGCCAATCCCAAAGACTTCCTGTATTTCTTCTCAAATGCCTTCAGGTTTCGGGATTTAAATACGGCGATAATTTAAAGCCTGATTCAAGACACCTCAGTTTGAAGAAGCACGATTGTGAAGACTCCAGGGTGTGCGTTCTGTTAATGGCCCACATGTAACTAAACATACAGTTTTCTTAAAGTATAGCTCGTCACCGCAAAATCAACACTGAATTATTTCAGACGATGGGCGAGTACATAATCGTCTTCTTGATCGTTCTAGTTTGTTTAGTAACGACTTCAACCTGTCAAAACGAAAGCAAGGAGCCATGCCAGCTGTTCGATAAGCATGTATCACCCTTTGTGGAAACAAAGCAAGGAAATGGTGCCCCAGGGACTTTCGTAAGTTGTGTTCTGACAAGCCAAGAGTCTGAGATGAAGTTACCGTTTGACATCAACTGGGCTCTAGATACGGCAGAAGTTGATAACAATACTTTAGTTGTAGTCACTGTCATGTTCTTTTGTTCGTCGTCAATTGAGCTCGATTTCATAAATCCACGAAACACAGCCAACAAAAACATTTTGCTTTATTTGGTCTTCGCTGATGGGTGCAAATTTTGGACACGAAACCTTTCAGTCTTTGTCAAGGCAACTGATTTCCACGGAATATATTCAGTGGGACAGAAAGCAACGCGGTCAAGTGCATCAGCTTTTACAAATGTAACTCCAGGAAGTGACAGTCTTGTAAAGGACTTGAAATTTGTGGCATTCCTCGACAGCCTTCCTGAAAACATACATGGTTTGTTTAATGATACCAATATTGTCTGGCCGAACATGACTACAATAATGATTGCAGGTACGCCGATTAAAGAGATTCCAGAACAGTGGAAAATTACAGTTCCTTTCTTGCGGGTGCTTTACTTGATGGGGTGCAATTTAACGGAACCTCCGGAATTTCCTTGGAATAACCCCACGACTCTTGACCGTGCTGAATTGACATACAAATATGTATACAAGTTACCTTACCAAGTTCAAAGCCACCCTTATTCCCGGGTACTGTATCTAGACAAAAACAACATTGAAGACCTAACTTCTCATGAGTTTAGCGGTTTGTTACATTACCTAAGCCTTCGAGAAAACGGTTTGAAGGCAATTGGACCATCATGTTTTCAAACTTAGAAGGAATTGAAACGATTGACCTCAGCGAAAATAACTTGGCATCGCTCCATCAAAATCTGTTTCAAGGGTTAACTTCGTTGCTGAACATTATTCTTGGATCTAACAACTTAACCGTCATTGAACGAACACTATTTAAAGGCCTGAATAGTATTAAGATGATTAGGCTAGACCATAACAAACTGCATTCTATCCCAAACGGGTTGTTCAACTCATTAAGCACCCTGGAATTGTTGAGTTTATCTGGCAACAACATCGAAAAAATTGAGGAAAACCCTTTTCCAAAGGATTCTGCTCTGCAACACCTTTACCTCGACAACAACAAGCTGTCTTCCCTTCCTCCCTGGATATTCTCACTGAGAAAGATTGAATCAATTGATCTTTCGTCAAATCAATTAACGTTTGGAGATCTTGACAAGGCGTTAGATGAATATTCCATACCGATGGATAGCCCGCCTACATGCCGGAAATCGTCTGAGATAGTTCTCGATTTGTCCAACAACAACATCACCACATTAGTAGATTATAAGGGACTGAACAGGATAAAACGGGACGAGAGCAAGCAAGCTAAATACTCCTCTCTATGGAGAGCATACAAAATCAATTTGAATGGAAATCCATTAGTTTGCGATTGCATCATGTCCACTGTCGCACAAGAAATTAGAAAATTGTTAAAAACAAATTCTTCGATGCGATCACGGTTTGACACCTGGCGATGTCATTGGCCACTTGAGCTAAAAACAAATCGATTCTGGAAATTAGGGAAGATCAGTGGCCAGAGACTGAGCTTTGTCCCACAAAATGTACCTGCCGGAAATGCTGCTCTAGTGGAATGAGAATGATAATCGTTGATTGCGAGGGAAAAAATCTTACAGAAGTGCCAAGATCAGTGCCACAAGGTCTTATTGAATTGAACTTGATAAGCAATGATATCCGGGATATTCCAGCATATCCTTTTTTGGCAAACGTGACAGTTCTTAAACTGTCAAAAACAAATTAAGCGGCTGAAGGACTCCACAGTGAAGAAATTAAAACGTCTCGAGATTCTTCTCATTGATTCTAATAAACTGACAACTCTGCCCAGGGAAATAGAATCTCTGAATTTTACAACGTTGGCGTTGGACCAAAACCTTTTTAAATGCGACTGTACGACTAAATGGATGAAGCACTGGCTGGTGCAGCTGAAGAATAAAAGTCGAATAGAAAACATCGGAAAGGTGAATTGTAACTCAGGAAATGCTATTGGCCAAGCAATTTACAGTTTGCCAGACGACGAGTTTATCTGTGCTCTCATTCAGAAAAAGAACACAGGAAAACAGTACGTACAGGAATAATCGCTGCCTGTACCCTTGGTGGTCTGCTGGCTTTGGTACTGTTTGTTGGTATCGTTTTGTATAAATACCATAGAGAAGTCAAAGTCTTTAAGTACACCCACTTCAACTGGCACCCGTATGACCGCATAGATGACTCGGATCCAAACAAGATATACGACGCCTTTTTATCGTTCAGCGGTGATGATTTCGACTGGGTCGTCAACACGTTGCAAGAACGACTAGAAAATCACGACCCCCCTTATAAACTATGCTTTCACCACCGCGACTTTCCAATTGGCGAGCCAATTGTGGAAAATATTTACAAAAGCGTGGATCAAAGCAAACGGATGTTAGTGGTGCTATCTTCCAGCTACGCAAAGAGCGATTGGTGTCTGATGGAGTTTCGTGAAGCTCATAGAAAAGTGTTAAAAGATCGCATGAAATACCTGATAGTTATTCTGTTTGATGATGTGGACACCACAGAGCTGGATGAGGAATTTAAGTTGTACCTGCGAACCAACACCTATTTGAGCGTTAGCGACAAGAGGTTCTGGCAAAAGCTGTTTTACGCGATTGCCTCTTCCTTTGGCGAGAGAATCAGTTGATGATGGAAGTCTCGAAAGCGTAGCTGCAAGTATTAATTACATTTATAACTCTGCGGAACTATTACAACAAGAGGAGATTGAGATGACTCAGAACACAGGAGGTACCGCATAGAACAGTAGAGCCTTTCCACATAAGTCATGTGGACAAGCCGTATTGATTAGAAATAGTAATTAGACCAAGTGGAGCACAATGCAGGGAGAAATCGCGCGAGGCCGATGTGAAAATGCGAGCACGATTACTCCCTGGATTGTGCGACACAAGATCTTATTACTAATTAATCGTATCTATAACAAACTTCAGAATTGAAAATGTCTTTTGAGCGAAAACGTCTATAACGCTTTTCATAAGTTTTAAAAACTTTAGGAAACATTGGGAAGGAAGCCATTAAAGCGCGCGTAATTGACGTGAAAATCACGTGGGTATCCAATTACAAGAAAATCAAATTGGATACTTGTAATTGGACACCCACGTAATCGCGGGCGGATTAATAGGCGCGAGGAAAACCACGATCGAGAATTTTGTTCTAGATACGATTAGTAATAGTTATCAGGTCCATTTTGAAATCACTGGTTGTCCTTGCAATGTGATTGGCTCTCAGCGGTGCGATTTATTCACGAATCGCACTATCTCTTCCTCTAAATCGCATCTTTTTCTCAGTCAATGAGAATGGGACAGTAAAACAAAACAGCCAATCAGATTCAAAGGCTTTTTTTAATACTAATCAATCACATTGCAGGAAAATAAAAGACAAAAATAGCTATTGTTTGGCAAATTTGGCAACTTTTGTTGCCAAAACTTCATTAAGTTTGAAAATGGATGAATTTAATTATTTACAGTACCAAAATTTCACCAAAATCTTGTAGTTCTTGTATTTAGGCTATTAAATTGTGCGATTTCAAAATGGAACTGAGCGGAGTGCAATTTTGGTCTGAAATCATACTTGTGACAAAAGTTTCAAATCGAACTCGCGCTGCGTACTCGTTCGATTTTGAAGTCACTCGTATGATTTCAGACCAAATTGCACTCCACTCAGTGCAATTATATCACCATTATCACCATTATAAATTGTACGACACGAGGTCCAATTACTAATTAATCTAATCGTATCTACAACAAATTTTGGAATTAAAAGTATCTATTGGGAAGTTCTTTTGAGCCAAAACATCTGTAGCGCTTTTCATAAGTGTTGAAAACTGTGCGAAACATTGCGAAAAAGCCATTAAAATGCGACTAATTGACGTAAAAATCACGTGGGTATCCAATTAGAGGTATCCAATTACAAAAAGTTCAAATCGGACACCCAATGATCGCGTGTCGATTCCGAGACAAATAGGCGCGAGGATAACCAATCACGATCTATATTTTTTTGTAGATACGATTACTAGGATAACAACATTAACATCAACAACAACAACTAACCAACTAGCTTTACTTTCATGATCATAAACATGTCTGGATTTACGAAAACGGTGTTAAAGAATTCGTGCCCTACCCAAAGTCGACGATATAAAAATGAAAAGGAATGTCAGTCTTCTTTTTTCCTCTACTTGTTTATTGTCCTTTTATTGCTCTTCTTTCTCCATTTTGTTATCTCTTTTGCATGGCCTGGAGGCTGCCTTTAGGAGTTGGGAAATCGAAAGTGCATATGGGTTATTTGGCGCAAATTATTGACACCGTTTTCATAAATCCAGTCATAAATAACTACATACAGTGTTACAAAAGCGTTTGTAATCTAAAACTAAAACAGTAATGTCGAGTGATCCATCGTAAAAATATATTTAGCAATTATTGAATGAGGCTGAGTAGGATATGAAGAATTCTGCAGAGCAAGGAGGGTGTTATCCACAGAGGACGAAGGCCGAGGTGGATAACACCCTCCGAGATCTGCAGAATTCTTCATATCCTATTCAACTTCATTCAATAATTGTTAAATAATTTGTTATAGAATTCAAGTTCATCGGTTTGATTTGAAAAATAGCATGATATTGCGTAGATCAAAGCAAGATCATAACTGAAGAATTTTGCTAATTGAATATTAACAACGATTTGTGAAGTAATACTGTTCACCGCTGGCTAGCAATACAAGAACCAGTTGAAGAAATAAGTGTTCCCAAATAATTAAGTATAAATTTAAACAATGTCAAGGGGTTCATCGTCTATATAAAAATTAGACTCCATACATTTCTAAGGACGTTTTAGAAGGTCCACAGATAAGCGAAATTGAAGGAAAAGTTGCTGCACAGAAATTAGGCATTCGACCGCTGAACTACATGAAAGAGGAGCTGTTTGTGATTTATATCTCACGATACTAAGGTCACCTTAAAAAATACGAGCTAGCCTCAGTATCGAAGTAGTTTCAGACCTGTATGAGAGAAAGCTAAAAAAAAGCTGGTGGACTCTTATTTCGTATAATTCGCAGGTGTGTTCTTGCTGAATATGTCCAATTCTTGGTTTTCACGTGACGTCAGAAAAAAACTAAAATCAAAATTTTTAGTTTTTACCTTTATCAGGTAAAAGTCAATTTTAAACATATATCTGTTGGCCTGTCTTCAGCTTGGTAGGCCGCTTTGTTTTGAAAATAGAACACGGTTTTTTCGCAATGCGTGACATCGGCATTGTTTCTTGGTAACATGTTACACGCACGAAAATATCGATTCGCCTTATGTTTTCGAGTTCTGAGTAACCAATATGTTGAGAGAAGTGCCCATTGGAATGTTTTCAAGTTTAACAGAGAGAATAAACGCTTTGAGAGAGCCAAAGTAAACTCCAGATGTTTCCACTGGTTTCCGGCCGCCATGTTGGAGTCCCTCACCGGACTAGCCTGCGTGGCAGGCCGTAGAAAGGGAGTGAGGAAAGTCAAAATGAGCGCGCGATCCTCAAGCGTCTGTTCTCGCGCTTCGTGCGCTCGTCTTTCCCCTTTCCTCCCCTTCGGACGCCTGCCACGCAGGCTATCACCGGACGGGCTCTCCATACTAAACACTGTAATTTTCAGTGATACCTTTTGCCGAATAGCTCGAGCTCGGAATATCGCACATCCCCGAAACTTTGGCACGTTTTTTATTTATTACTCTTCTACGAAATTCAATTTCTTGACTCAATTTATTGAATGGTAAGCGATTTTATTTTTCACTTGCGTGATAATTAAGCTTTCTTGCGTGACGTGAAAACCACCAATTGCGAGACAATGTAATCACACGCTACGTGAATGGCGTAGAAAAGGGCTAAATATGTGCACGGTCGGATATTAAGAATGCCAGAATGTTGATTTTTATAAACGAACCAAGAGCCATAAGCCTAAAGTTCCATAGCTCATGGACGTTTCGATAGAGGTGCTCTTCACCTCCCTGCCCCTCCCCCAAAGAGGGATGTGATATGAAGTCACTTCCAAACAATAGATGATTCTCTCTTGTATTGTAGCAAAGCAGTGAACTTGGAGCGGGCTGACGAGAAGAAGAAACCGAAACGCATTGAAAAACTTTCGTTCGTCTTAATGGCTCGGTTTCGAAAAAAAAGGAATTATTTTACGAATAACTTTGACGAATTTTTAGAGAATTAGGTTAGAAAACTAGCATTGTTGGAGATTGGAAGTTACAATTGTGATTGCGTTATATACGTGTTGATTCTGTTTCCATTTACAATGAACGTGATCGGAAAGATTTACGTCGCAGATATATCGGTCGACGATCAATATTTAGAGATCATTTCCGTTTTAGTTAAGACATATCACCTTGATTGTTTTCTATATTCTTTGTGAAACTTAGCTTTATCATAAATAGGCCTAACGACAACCAATCATATTGCTTACAGCGCTGATTATATTACCGTGAACACCTAAAATATGTCTGGAATGTTTATTGTGTTGTAACCAATCACATGTGAGATCTTCACACCTCAGAAACCACAAGCAACGAACGGTTTCTTGTCGGCCACAGAACAAATTATTTTCGTTTTGTTTCAACATTCAGTCTTTTTACAAGTAAACAATTACTTTTCATTCACGTTTGTTTACAGCATGTGCTATAATAGCAAAGAATACAGGTTTGAGCGATTTTGAAGTAAATTACAAAGCCGATGTGCCGGGCGGACGCACGCGGCGGTTTGGCGCGGGAATCTTCAAACTTTTTGTAACGATCGAAATCGGAATAATTAGTTACGCCTGATCGCAAATTTGTTCGGCGGTCTTTCCAGTTTGCGATCTTGCGATCAAGGAACTTCTGCCGGCACAGTAGTTCGAGGGTTCAGTTGTTAGCCCACACAAATCAACCCTTGTTCTACAAAAAATTTTAGCAAGGAAATGCTAATCCCGATTGTTGATTCATGTGATGTCGTTACATGGAAAGCTGGTCGCAGTCGCGTCGCGTCGCGTCGCGTCGCGTTGGCTTCTAAATTTTTTTCTTTCTAAACTCGAACGATGACCTGGATGCGGTCCTCAGCACTGATCTTAGGGAACAGCGGTGTTTTAAATTCCTAATAAGACAGTTTGTGTCCTTAAACAAAACAAAAATAATTTGTTCCGTGGCCGATAGGAAACGGTTCTTTGCCTGTGGTTTCTGTGGTGTGAAGATCTCGCATGTGATTGGTTACAACACAATAAACATTCCAGACATATTTTAGGTGTTCACGGTAATATAATCAGCGCTGTAAAATTAGTAGAAGAATAAGAGTTGATTTTTTTTTACTTGTCTTAGTAACTCTTTGCACACCCATTGTAACCGAGTGAATGCGAGAGAGGAATAAAATAGTTAAATAAACTCATTCGACTATACTGTTTGAAATTAATTCACTACAGTTATATATATATCTAGTAAACGGGGCAATGTCACCTTGATTGTTTTCTATAATGGACACGACTTTTTATAACCTATACCTAGCTTTAATTATCATGACTAAGGCCTTGTAAAAACCAATCATATTGCTTAAAATTTAGTGTAAGAATAAGAGTTAATTTTTTTACTTGTCTTAGTAGCTCTTTGCACACCCATTGTAACTGAGTGAATGCGAGAGAGGAATAAAAATAACAGTTAAATAAACTCAGTCGGCTCTACTGTCTGAAATTAATCTACTACAGTTATATATATCCCTAGTAAACGGGGCAAATTTTACGAAAACATATCTAGTCCCAGCGTAGTTTCATTTTAGCAATCCACTTTAAAACGAAAAGCTTGTATTTACGGTTGCCGTATTATTAACTAAAAGAAAATCGGTATTTTGATTCCAGGCAATATAGGGATAACGTTGTCTCGATAAAATTTTTTTCTGGATTATACCAAAATCATGGTATCATAAAACAGCCGAATCATTGGTGAACACGTTGTCGTCAATTTTGTGGCGCGATAGGTTGCCTTATTAACAATAATATGCCATGACTAAAAACACCCTTAATAGGCCCTTTGCACGGCCCGGTCACATGGTACAAAATCAAATATACTGGTGAGCAAGTTGCGCAGTGGGACTTCCAAAACAATGCACCTGCCTTTGTTTTATAAGTCCCACTGCGCAGCTTGCTCACCAGGGCCCGGTTGTTCGAAAAGCGGATAATGCTATCCAGCGGATAAATCACTATCCAGCAGATAGCGTGGTTTGTTTTGCCAACACTTATCCACTGGCTAGTGATTTATCCGCTGGATAGCGTTAACCAGCCTTTGAACAACCGGGCCCAGTATATTAAATTTTGTACCATGTGACCGGGTCGTGCAAAGGGCCTATTTCAGCTTTAAGCCCTTATAACTCAAAAACGAGATCGGTGACCCCCATTTTTTATTATCGAACTGTGATAAGCCAGGAGCCCATTACCAGGAACCTGCAACTCCCATAATAATCCAGTGCAACGGCAGTTTTACAGACCAGTGTATTTTTAGATATTTTTCCCGCGAAAAAAGCCAGTTCCAGTCTACATGAGCACGCTTCGGTGAGGATAAAACAATGCGGGCTCACCTGAACATGTCCACGTGTCAACATTAGTCTGTGCAATTACAATAGGCCTTTTGCAACAAACGATCACATGGTACAAAATCCGCCATGCTGGAGGGCAAGCTCATTATTATTCCCGCACTGGGACGTTAAAACAAAGAGACCACAACCAGTCAAGCGTGACTGGCCTTTGTTTTAATAATAATGAGCTTGCCCTCCAGCATGGCGGATTTTGTACCATGTGATCGTTTGTTGCAAAAGGCCTATTGGTCATTGATGTTCCTATGGGGATCTGAAATACGAGATAAATTCAAGCTAAAAATTGATCGTTCTGTGAAAACGTCATGACAGGAATATGGGGTAGTTGCAGACTCCTAGTGATGGGCTCCTGAATAAGCATGATGAGATGCAACTTTTTGCAAAGTTGAAAATACTCTGTAGCGTTGGTTCAGAGCCACCTTAATTTGTGAAAACATGGGGGCTCAAATATCGTTGATCGAGTGCGATTATAGTCTAAGATCTTTACGTGACTGAATATGCCTCCATTTGGCGCGAAAAGATGCTTGGATATTTGTCTTTGAACATAATTTGTAGCTCAAACCTCATAGTTTTTCTTACACTCTGAGAAAATTGTTCGCTTCTCTGGACAGATGTCCGCAGAAAAATATCTGAGCATATAAACGTGCCAAATTGCAGCTATGGTTTATCTATGTTGTTTGTTACTGCTCGACAAGCTTTAATACCTCGATCTGTTCCCATTTTTTGGCGCTTATCGCGATGACAATTACGAGTGTGTGGAGTGTTGTTTCGGGTGGGGCGAGGAGCTTTTCAATCAGTGAACTAAACCGGCCCTCTCCCTTTCCTCAAATAATGAACAGTCCATTTTCCTTAAAATTTGGCAAATGTTTCTTATTCTCTCACTGTAAGTACATTTACGATAGAGTATAAAATTTGCACAAGCCAGAGGTCAGAACGAACACTGGCAAGCAGATGACCTCATTTAAGGTAATTGATCTTTGAAAAACCATCCCACAATACCTTAAGGTCTTATGCTATCTGCTGTCTAAACATTAAACAATGTACAAAATACCTGACTTCTTGCAGCCATTATCATTTGCTCTGAAAAACTCGTTTTCGTTCAAAACTTATCCGTTTCACCTTACCTTCTTTTTTATCTTTTTTCACCGTAATTGTAATTTGGTTTTCTCGTTTGTAGATTTACTTATGTCTATTATTTTTGCTATTTTCTCCGCTCCTTTCTAGTTCCTCATCTGTACCGAAAGACTAGGGCCAACTAGAAAACTGAATGGTTTACTTGATCCCCATGCTTTAACTTTAATATTTATCAACCGAAAGTCAATTGGGACAGTAATTTTCCGGAAAATCCCCGGCGGCCGTTCGGAAATTGTAGACTACCTCCAGAGGTATAGTCTGTTCTCTTTTTCCGTTCCGAACGGAACAACGGAAATTTCCTTACATTTTCAGAGTAAATCTTCCAGTTTCCAGTCTGTCATCAGTCGAAAACATTTACGAGAAATCGAACTGCAAATGGTAAAGGCCATCTCGTTGGGTTTGCTGATTTTGAAAAAACTTTTACCATTATTCGATCAACTGTCATCTCAACCGCTTCAGTCGGGCAAATGGCAAGCACCCAGAATAACAGACTTACCAACAGAATTTTCAGATGATTAATCACTCCTTCGATGTTCGAACGGATTTCACTTCACCATATAAACATGCAGATTTTGATCAGTTCTAGAGCTACTGAATAGAATGAAAGGTACAGTTGTGAAAGCTGTGTTCTCGTCTCCATTTCCATTTCAAAGCTACGTAATGCTCAGAGGAAATTACGGAGTCATTTTTCAGCACTGTAAATCACCTTGGAGTTAATTCTTTGTCTTTTACGAGTGATAATTTGTTTTACTGGGACTCAGCACAAGTTGTCAGCGAGTCACTAAAAAATCCAAATGTTTCGTTCATTCAAGAGACGCTTAACTTTCAGGGATCGTTTGTGAGAATTTACCAAAAATGGTTACGGCTAAATTTAAGTATAGCAAACCGGCCTCAAAACTTGAGATTCCAGAAAATGCAGCTTGGGAATTAAGGCAAGCGATATCTCCTTGAAAGCATTCCTATTACAAATACTCTCATGACAAATACGAGTGAGATCGCGGCTTGTGCTGACCTTAAATGGCAACAAAAATTCCATTTCACATTGCAATTTGTTTGGCGTAAATCAGATTTTACTGCGTTCAACTGTCAATCCTTTAAGACAATTTTCTTTAATCTTTTTCTTTGCATTGCAGTTATTACAGAACTGGCCGTGCAAGATCTGCTCCCGATATCAACCACATTACAGGCTGGATCCCATGCTTTGTTCACGTGATGCCATAGCTTGTTCACGTGATAAAAAAGAAAATTGACGCGACTCGTTCCCTGCTTTGACGGCTCTGCCCGGTGCTCAAGTCTGTTCGTTAACTTGTTCACGTGACACGGTTTGTAACCCGACTTGTTCACGTGATAATGTAACAGGAACGAGACAAGTCTGTTTATAGATTTCACACTGCCACAATCAACAGTTGTCATTTTATTACAAAGATTATTACTACAAAAAGCATCATGATCTGTACAAAAGGTGCAATAAATATTACCAACTATGTATCCTATTATTTTTTCTGAACACCTAGATCAAGATTAATCTGACAACCATTAGAAGCACGCTTGAAAAAAAGGAAACCTACGCATTCACTGATTAATCTCCGTTTATAAAAATATATATTCTCCACTTTCAAATACCTTAGTGATTCGTTGATTAAAGACTTAAATATTCAGTTCGCTATGCAAAACAACCACACCGGTTTTCACATCCTAGTGATCCTACATGGTATCAACCTTTTACGTCCAAAGATTGAATTACGGAATCTCTTTCCTAATTGCTATACTGTTGTTCTTGTGCAAGGTATGAGAAATTGATAGTAAACCAAGAAAATTTAGCTCAAAGTTGATGGCTTTCATTGTTTCTCATCACCCGTCAGCTTGAAATGTTCTTCTAAGGTAAACTGGCAGAAATTCAATGCTGATCCCACTCGGACATTAAGGGTCACGTGTTACGTACAAATGGAAGTGATACCTGCTCAAAGTGAGGGGTAAGGGAAAGTTTGGGGGGTTGGGGTGATGTTTAGTTCCACAAAAGAAACGGCTGTGAAACGCTCTTTTTTGTGGAACTGAAAGTTCAAGGTTCAAAGGGCTCGTCCAGCAAGACCACAGTTAAAAAGGATCTAAGTTTCCAATAGTCTTTTACATCAGTTCTTTAAGCGCTTTGTTTAAAACTCTAGGAATCTACAAATATGCTACAGTGATGGAAAGGCCCACGGTGAAACTGCTGCGGCGGCCAGTGGTTTATCACATGATAACGCAGGCGCGACTGCCCTCTGTGACTTTGGGGTCTGTTTTGATGACTCCTCCATTAGCTGTGGTACCGTTTTGATTCTTCAGCATCTGAAATTGCGAACAAACGCTAGAAGTTAACACGATTATTACTGAAGAACCTTGTCTTGGCGGGTTTCAGTGAATAGCTTAGTGTATGGTTGGTTACTCACCTTGACTTCTCATTCCTATTTTTAACTAGAATTGATTAACAGAGAAGGCAAAGAACAAGCCAAACAAACAACGCAACATCAACAGTAGATTCTTGGCTTGGCAATAAGAAACAATAATTAAATGAGGTTTTCGTGATATCCGAAATAATCAAGGTCGAGGCAAGTGTAATCAGCCGACGCCAGAGGCCTGGGCTGATTACACTTGCCAAGATCTTGATTATTCCGGATATCACAAAAGCCGAATTCAATTATTGTTTTATTATACATTGTTTTATGGAAAATATACAAAAACTATTGTGTGAAATGCAAGTAGATTTTATTTGTGGTTCTAAAAATACAAGGACAAACGCACCAAGCGGCTGCATCACTCGAAACCATTCAAGTGCTCGTGCTCTTTAGTCAAAGGTGTATTACACATGCGCACTGCGCGCGGTATAATCTGCACATATAATTGGATAGCAGATTATACTATAATCATGCTTGTCCACAAAATCACGTGAATTCTCAAAATAAGCAGGGAGCTCTTGGCCTATCAGAATGCTGATAGTGAGTACAATGTATAATAATAAGAATAATCAAAGTAAGTGCTTTCAGCTGAGGGTGATTCCTCGATATCTCATAAACCTCGTCTGATATATAAATATCGCAAACTTTTCTCCCAAACAGGGTAATTTAATGGAATAATTTAATACCCAGTTTCCTTAAAAACTTCAAATTCCACATTTCCCTTACTGACTTCCATAGTGAACTAACATTTTATACAGTTGAATTAATCGGTGAAACTGGATTCAAAGCGGAATTACTCACTTGTTTGTCACGATAGTTTTTGATTTATCTTAATTCGAAATATGCTAATGGTATCATTTATTCCAAGATGTGCTTTTCATCAACCTTCTCTTTAGAAAATAGAAAATAATTCTAACCTCTAATAACTTTACGGTTGAGAATTTCACGACTCAAAGGAGCTGATATGCCGGGAGATACCCCGACAGAATAGCTCTACTCGCTACCCTCCCTGCCTCCTCCTACGTTATACTCAGGCCTCCGTAAGAGTTATATACTGTTAGGAGTCAGCGTGACAGTGACGTGACAGTGGTTAGGGCGCCGGATTTGAAATACAAAGGTCAGGAGTTGTTTCTTGGTAGACCCCAGATCAACTCCTCGGTCATGCTTGTATATAGCCAACTGGTCTCCCTTCCGCCAGTTGGAATTTCTCAGCCTATTATGTTTATTTGAAATATTTCTTTCTTTCAATTTAAGTAGTATGCCTGTTAACTAGTCACAGCGAGCTAGTTGAGGGGCATCGAGCTAAGCGCATCGAGCACAATCACCACTCAAAAACAACTTACCACCATCAGGGTGTTGACTTTGTATTTTGTTCGTCCATACTGGTGAGCGGCTGCCGCGCTCACTGCCCGATGAAAAGCTTCAAATGACTGCTCTTCCTTCGGCTTTTTGGCCCATTCGGTACAGAGATCCTGTAGCAAATAATTGAAAAAAAAAAAACCATAACACATCGACAACGTTGTAAGACAGGGATACCAGAATTGTGAGCGGAAACCACTACAACACGTCCTCATCACGTCCTCTTTAAAACAAAAACCCGTCTTTGATGTGCGCAATTTCGTTCGTTTTTTTAAAGGGACGCTATCATCATGGCGAGTTTGCTACATTTTTCCAAATTCTTAAGACCAATAAGGGCTGGTTAACAGGGTTTCTGGCGATTCGTATTGCTGTTTTTTTCCGTGTTGACTGTCGAGCATGGAGCGACATTTGCGAGTGCAAGAATCGAAAGAAAACTCCAGCTTACACATGCGGGAGCGGCTTATACCCCCGCACAATGGAGCTGACACAGTTTGCGTTTGACCTCATTTCCCCCGTCACTGATGGAGATCAGGGCTTAACACTCCTAAAAACGAATTACGAGAAGAACAACAACTACCAACTGACCTGAATGCGTTTTTCTTTCTTAAGGAGAAGCTGGTTTTTTCTCTTCAGCAATATGTGCTCGGCCTTAAGTTGAGCTGGAGCGATGTCATTGCCTATCATGGTGGCAGATCGAGCTCCCATACCAGGTCTGGTCATTTGCATTTCCATTTGACGCAGCTCCTGTGGAATGGAGAGATAACAATTGACTAAAAAATTATAATCCTTGCCACCATTCTGGTCTTGAAAATGCTTTTCGCTATTGCTTCATTTACACAGTGTGTATCTTGAAAAGTTTAATTTAAATTTTTCAATTTTGTTGTTTGTAATCCGTGTCAATCTTCTCCATCCTTAACCATCCTTGTTCCTTTATGGTTTATTATTATCTCTTTCGTGTTTCTCTATCTTACTAAACTATTATTTTCAGGTTTCCTTCAGTTTAAAGGTAATCCTGAACGTGGCCAAAGTCATTCAAAATACCGCGACAGAGATTTTTTAAGGCGCTTTTCACTAGCTATCAGATGCGGCTAAATAAGCATGCTGGCCGTTCCGAAGATGAAGGTTCCCTTTTTTCGGTAACTTCAATTACTCCCAATTTGTGATAACGTTATCACCAAACAACGAGACTTTCTCAAAGGAGATGTCACGATAGATAGTGACTTTTTTTACTAGATATAGAGCAGTTGTCTAAAGGAATTCGTGTTAGCTCTGGCTTCGCATTACTACGCTACGTGATTGGTTCAAAATCGGCGCCAATGTCATCCAATCAAAAGTAAAACCGAACCGCAATGTTGGAGTTTTGATTGGTTCATTGGGTTGTCTGTGCTCTATGTGATTGGCTAGAGTGATTATTATTTCTTACGATCATCAACTGAAAACCGCTCTACAATTAGCTAAAAATGAAAGACGACCACAATACAACAGTCCGAGGTAAGAAGAAATAAGAGTCAAAAAGGAATGAGCATTGTTAAAATTGGTTGGCATTATGAACGTCAAACTTCAAAAAGCTCGTGCAAAGTATGCCATCCGTGCGTGACGTAAGAAGTGTCCAAGTTCATCACGCAATCCGCAAGAACGTGTCACGCATACCTTTGTAGTCATTCTTTTACGACTGGACTCCGGATCACTGTCCTCTTGACGGCCCATCAGTTGAAAAGTGATGCAGCCAGAATCGAACCAGTCCAAGAGTTCTTGTTTCACGCTATCAAAGCCAAATACTTTTGAATCCTTTTCATCGAACTCCGGTGATAGAGTGTCTTTCACGGTTTTAGTCGTGGTGAATTCGGTTTCCCTGAATGGCTTGTATTTGATGTACAACCCTTTGTTGAACCTACTGTCATGGACGTTAGCATTTCGAATGCTGACCTGTACCAAACGAAAATTAAAAGCATCAGTAGCGCAAAACGCCTCGAGTCTCCGCTCCAGGCGTAAACGGGAAAGGGAACCAGAAAAATCCCTGTCCACCCCGTCACCTACCACCCCTGCGCTCCCTCTTCCTCTCTTCCGTAAAAAAGTGACAGATAAGACGCCTAAACCTCTCTCGAGGCTACGTCTTTGTTTGTTTGTTAGCTTGTTTTGTGGGGGGGGGGGGGGGGGGGGCGGGGGGGTCTTGAAAATAAGTAAAATGTCTTAAAAAGCGGCTTACACGAACGAAGACTAGAAATCTTAAGATAATGACGGATGGTCAAAACCCTCGTCTGTAAGATCTCATTCGTTCCCAGGCGTACCTTGAAGTGGTAAGGTTTACCAAGGAGCTCAGAGGGATCCTCAACGAAAAATTCTTCGTTCAGCGGTTTTCCATTGGGATTACACGGAGAAACATTTATAACTGTGGTCGCCACTTCCTCGCCCTGAGACAGAAAAAAAAATACATCAGAAAATAGTAAGCACTAGCTTGGAACGATTTGCGTTCTTGGAAAAGACACTCAACTCTCACAGTGCCTCTCTCCACCTAGATATATCAACATTCTAACATGGCTCCGAGGCTTTTGGCTCAAAATTGCAAATTTTTAAAGTTTCTTTTGTCTCTCAGTTCCCAAAGACTTGGTTAGAAAGAACACAACCCCAAATTTGGAAGTTTGTCCTGAAAGCCTCGGAGCCATGCTAGAATATTAATACATTACACGTGGCCTATTGGGAACCGGCGAATTTAATGTCGGGGGCAACCATGCGATGAACTAGCATCCCATCCAGGGGCGAGTAGAAATACTCCTTTAGTCTATTCATGCTAAGGAAACTGGGATAAGCTCCAGCGGTATGGATCGCTTAACCCGATGCAGACATTGCTTTAACTGATACTTAGTAAGGCTAAAATCGAATTTTTGTAACTGTTTTTCTAACGGCTGTTGTCAAACAAATCATAAAGTGGTCTTAGTTAGAAACAACAAGAAGCAAATGGCGGGGATCAAAACACATTCCAAGTACGACCAACCAATCACCGCCAAGTGAGGGAAAATGAGCGTCGATCACGTCTACTGATTGGTTAAATAGACAGCACGTTTCCTATGATTGGTTACAGCAGGTTGCATGAGTTCACAAGCCAATCGCGTAGCTCTGCTTTTGAACTGCTCTTGACTGCAGCTGAATTTTTCCAATAGACAGTTATTATACAGAAATTGCCAGCCAGGTTTTACAGAATACTAGTAAAACGACATGCGTGTACTAACGCACAATGCTCTATCCTGTCATGACTCTCTACACAGCCCCTCCCAGCACTACGCTCATGTTACGTTTGCAGACCAAAGTCCTCTCTAAATACCTTGTAATCTGTAATACTAAGTTTATCATCAAAATCCAGAGCATAGCTCAGACTCTGTAGGAACACACTAGCTGTTCCTATAAGAACATCTTCAGGCGGTTCCCAGAAAGGATCCTCTTCCTTTGGAATTTTACTCATGTCTTCTCCATCAATGGACCGTTGGTAATGTTCCTAACAAAAACACAACATAGTATACTCTTTGTGACAAGGAGAATCATAAGTCCCTTACTCTGAGGGAGTCTTTTAGTTCTACTACTTGCACAATAGGCTCACTGTTTGCAAGTGAACAGAAATTTGGACATTACATATTGGGCTGAATGTAGAACTTCGTCTCTGTCGATCAGAATTAGGCTGTCTAAAGGAGACAATCAAATTACATTCCTAACGAAAGCGACACTGCATATGGCAAGATGAAAGAACTATATTTCCTATTGCTTCCAGAATACCGTATGTTTTGTTGGCATTCAAATAAACAGAAGTGTCTTCTTAAAATAAAATACTTCTGGAAAAAGGCGATATCCTTTGGTGAAAGCACACGATGCTTGCTTTGCATTTAAATTTTTTTCCTTCCTCACAGCTATTTCCATGAGAAATGGGTAGCATTCACATCACGTGTGTGTCCCATGTATAAGGAGCTACATGTATCAAGGGGAGACAAGATGGAGAAGATTATCACGGATTAACAACAGCCTCGCAAAGTGGAGATTGGGTGCCCGAGGCATCTAGGAACTTCCACTATTCGCAACCAGCCCATAGATGGAGACCACCCCCATGGCTGACAAATTCTGGCAACCCAGCCACGAACCAACCCCACACGGAAGGGAGAAAAAACAGGCACCTGTCACACTGATAATGCTCCCATGCTTCAACACTATATTACCTGCATTAGAAACCTTCTGTTCATGAACTTGCCACGGTCCCACAGCCAAACATTACCATTCAGTAAGTTCTTCATTCTCACCATCACCCTAGAATAACATCAGGCATGATACAAACGTTAACCTGTTTTCCTGTGACTTTCGACTACATAATATTATGTCTTAAGCGATTTTCTACACTTATATTGTTTTAATGTGCACGGCTGATGTTCCTTCTTACAAATACCTTCTAACAAAAATTCCTTGCCTATCTCAACTGGCACTCCTGATATTAACAGCACCTGACTACATAGAAAGGCCTGTAAAAACAGGTTGAAGAAAATAGAGATCAGAGGATGTTTATGAAATGTTTTACTGCACTGTGGGTGAAGTGAAATACATGGAATGAAAACATGAAATCATGGAGTAGGCTAACATAGTGCCATTCGCATTACAAATAATAAGCGTCCTTCAAACCTTAGTCTTTCATCGGAATGTTAGGACCTATCCTATTTTTTTCCTGATTTATTACCTATTTAGTCAGAATTTGAAAATGAGCATCTAAAGTTCAATGTTCTTTTGTGTCTAAGCTACAATCCTCCTAAGTTTCCTGAGAGCAAACTGTAAGTTTTGATTTCCAAATTTGCTAAAAACAAAATAATGAGCAATTTGCGTCAGCCCTCTTCTAAAACTGACTGACAAATCATGCCCGTCTGTACTCTGCAACTCAGCTTTGTCTCAATAGAGTAAGTTTCTTTCAGGAAGAAAGATTCTGTGACAAGGGGAAGATTGATAATATTTAGGGTGAGATTGTGTGACCTACTCAACATGACTGAAGAATTCAGACTCCCTGATCTCTCTGCTACCATGACAAAAAGCAAATCAGATAAATTAATATTTAATAATTCTATCTATATCTACTCAACTATCGACCATCACATTCCTACATCTAGCTAAACTAACTAAACTGGCCAAACTAACTGATATACACTATCAATAACTTACAATGTAGTCATTATTTTGCATTGGAACTCAATTAATAAATCAATGGGATCAACACCCTTAAGACCACAAATCAGGTCTATTGATTTGACTGTGTTATTAATAATAACTGCTTGGTGTTTCTGTAAAGTAAGGTATATATGATA
The DNA here is from genome assembly GCA_019787425.1 of Platygyra sinensis. NCBI lineage: Eukaryota > Metazoa > Cnidaria > Anthozoa > Scleractinia > Merulinidae > Platygyra > Platygyra sinensis. The sequence goes on from JAHPZR010001853.1 coordinate 39,030, forward strand.
AAAAAGAAAGACGAACATCATTCATTATTTGCCCCCTTGAAACACAGGGTGGAATACAAGTTGTGTTGAACCACACAGGCGTTTGAAACTTTCATCTCTTACAGTACTGTACCTCTGTAAACCTTCCCAAGAAACTTCACTTGCTAGCAAGCACAGGACAGAATCCACTTGTCGAAAAATATGCAAAACCCACTAATCCCAAGCTTTTGGACGATACTTTCTTTGTACTCTGAGTTTATGAAAATTTTCCCATTTTCTTCCAATATCCATGCTTTGGAGTTACGACAAAATAAGTCCCTTGAAAATAAACTGGTCAGTACCATGCAAAAACATGTCTTACAGTACTGTTGTGCATGTGTAACAGCATGTCATATAAAAACAGCTCCTATGCCTTACTTGGTTTCTGAATCCCCTCCTTGAGCTGCTCCTGATATTAGAATCACTTCAAAGGTCCTAAGATGGGAAAAAAAAACAAGAGTATCTCTTAAGGCTGCAACAATACAATTTCTCACGATACAATACATACAGTATCTTGTTACATGTGCCAAGATACAGTACACCATACAATACATTATTACATACGACTGACAGGCATAGAAGAGTTGCGAAGAACAGACAAGCCATGTTTTTTTTTCCGTGGGTGCACAAGACTGTGTCAGCTGCCAACGAATTGCAACTGTGCATGCTTTTGTGCCTCCATCTTGAAGGATATGTGAATGGAGGTGTGCAAAGCAATACAAAGCCAAAGTTGGAACTTTGCTCCCTTTTCCATGTCCCTTTGTCTAAAACATAGCTCTGAAAGTGCTTGACGTGGGTAAGGAATCATAAAAGACATTAATTTCTGAATGTCGAACTTTTGCGATATCTTGTCGTAATATCAATATTTGTATCGTGACAAAAATATTGCAATTCACTGTTGCATTGGTATATCATTGCAGCACAAGTATCTCTAGTTGATCATGGTGCCTCCTTTTCCCAACAAAGCAAAAAAAAGCAAATGCAATAACTAATTTAGCCACTAATTATAAGCCAGCTCCCTTTTGGATTCAAGCACAAGATCAGAAAAGCAAGGAGTCAAACACAAGGCCACACAAGTCAGTGCTAGTAAATCAACATTTTTCTGGACATACTTGTGTTTGTTGAGTTCTTCACTGATAGCGTTTACTTCACTGACCATGGGAAGTGATTCTAACACCTGTTCCTGCGCTCTCTGTTGATCTTTTGGTTGGAATAACAAAAAACATAAAACATTAGTTCTGCCATCACCTGTTTCAAACATGCACCAATTGCATCAAACCTAAATTGGATAAACACAAAATCTGCGAGAATAATAATTGACAAACACATTTCCTACCCCTATCACTTTCGCTAAATGGAGAAAGGTGGGTCAAATCTCAATTTAAGGTTAGTGGTCTAAACAGGCAGAGTGGTCGTTACACTGTTTTATCTCCTGTTTCTATTGTATTGAGTGAGTACAATAATGTAGGAGTACATCATCATGTGTTATGGCTCTCTCCAGATTAGAAGCCCAGAGCACTGGCTATTAGACCAAAGCACCTTTCAATTCTAAAAAGAGCACACTTGAGACAATAAGGTTGTGTTCTATTGGGATCAACCGTTTCAACCGAAAGCGGTTTAGGTTAACGCAGTTGACGTTTTCCAATAGACCACTTTCCCAACCATTTTCAGTCGAATTGCGGTCACTCCTGGGAATAGTCATTACCAGACTACCGTGTAACCTTCCTTTATGCTGATCCATGTGGTAAACATGGCGGTTGGGTGCTCACTGTGCTCTTGCTGTTGTCTCTTTTGTTATCTCGGAAGTTTTAGAAGAAGATGTCGTAAAAAATGAATCAGAGGATGAACTTGAGGGATTGGCAGCCTTGTTTTTTGAGCATGAACGGAAACCTGCTGTTAGAATTTGTGGATTCGTAGAAGAAGTTGTAGCAAATTTGTCAGACGATTGTTTCAAACGTAATTTTCGTCTTTCTAGTTTACAAAGAGCGTCACGATTGAACTTATCACGCAATCAAACACGCAAGTAGCAGCTAGTAGAGAATGCGAAAACAACAGCAGTCGCTACCAATGCATTTTCAACTGTTTCAACCCAGTTTGATGTGGGTTGAAAAAGTTGAGCAACCAAACCAATAGAAAATGGGTTTTTCGGCCAATAGAACACGAAACAACTCAACCAACCCTACCAACCTGAAACAGTTGATCCAAATAGAACACGACCTAACATTACCTTTGGAAAGTCCAGAGCCAAATCCTGTGGCAAAACCTTTAGCTTGGGCAATCTCTTTTTGTGCAAACTCCCAGTCCACATTTTCGGGAGTTCCTTCACTTTTCTCATTGCATCCTGGGTTTACCAGAAAGTACATGTGATTTGAGCCTGTAACAGAACAAACAAAATAACTTGTTAAATTAATAGCATTTAGAAAACCCTTTAAGCTCACGGTTTTGCCTCTAGAGCATCAGTTTGACGCCATTATAAACACGGTTCACACCACCCTTATAACTGTGATGGTCTTTCATTAACCATAGTAAAAATTTCAACTTATTTAAGCATGGCATTACCATAATTTTTATTTGTCTAATAAAATTGAATAGACAACTTAGCAATAAAACTCTTATTTAAAATTTTGCTTTTTCTATCTTTCTTTACTGTCTTTCATGGAGTTCAAAAGTTTTTGTAATGTACTGTTTGCGGCGGCTTACCAAACAAGATCCTGTCATAATGTTTGAGAACACGTTCTCCGGTTAGCGGCATTCCATTCACCTTTGTCTTGGCACCCGGTGACGCAGGCTCAATGGTTATTTCATTATTAGCTGTTTTTATCACTGCATGTTGCTTTAAAATGCTGTAAAGTACATGTAGATGAGAACCTAATTAGCACAGCCAAGAAACTCTGAAGCTTGAAACTGTCACATCTGCTAATCAACTAATAATGATTTTAAATCAAGCAAATCAAGTCAGTTGACAACACACAATGGTCCAAGCAAGGTTTCTGCAGCATGAAACAATTACTTGAAGTACAATTTCTTCTCAACCTTAACTGCAAATGCTCTTACAATCCTGATCACAAGTGTTGGTACAGTTCATGGCAGATGACTTCACAGGCAGCCACTCTTAAGACCAAGACAGCATAAGCCCATCTGCCCCCCTTCCCCTTGTCAATGTTGATAAAAACCTTGAAAACAAAAAAGACCTTGACAATAGCTTCAGAATAGCCACATTTCAAGAATTGTTTGCCTCCTAGAACTGTATTCTCCAACTTTTAAAGTGACGATAAGATAGATATTCACATCTTATTCCAGTTATAACAATTATTCTGCAATCCTGTTCGGTTCCAGCACAACTGTGTAGTAGCCACTTTCTATTGTCCCTTTTTCCTTTTAAACCGCATCCAATGTAGTCTTCAGAATAGCTTCATTTTCTTTCAACATTGCTTGGGGGAAGGGGGGTCTATTATACTTGCTTCTATTCATCTTTTCCTAAAACCTCAAGCTAGGATTTAGTTAAAATCATGGGCTTTAGCATGCAAACAGGGAGGTGTCCAAACAATTTATGGCCAGGATTGTAGGTGCATCATTCTTTGACAACCAGAGTGGTGTACTCTGGTAAAGCTGTGCAAAGGATGGGTAATGCTATCTGTTGCAATTGAATAAATCAATTTCTGGTGGATAGGTGTTAACAAAGCAAACTTCCCTCTAGATCCACTGTATAGTGATTTGCCTGGTGATAGCATTTTTTCAAGATTAAAAGATGTCACCGTGAAACTCCATGACACAAGGCCAGGTTCAAACTATCAACCTGCAGTACGTAAAGCATGACAAGACCCAGTGGAATGTCCACAGTGCATCACCTTTTATTAGCTAAAACACTCACCTCAGGCCAGTCAGAGGGATGTTTGGTGCAGGATCTGCATCTTTCCTTCCTATCTTTGTCTCCTCTACAAAGAACAGACATGAATTTTCATCACATGGAGTTTGAAAGTAAACCAGGTAAGCATGCCAGATGACATGATAAACTTAGGGATACAGTAGCTTCTAAATGGCGTTTCAAAACCAACACCCCTTCCTCCCAAATGACTGCCACTGTCAAGGGACTGATCAACTGTGACTGATATAAAAAGCACAAAGACTGAAATTCAATCTCAGATTAGTCCAGCCTTGTACTCAGAGCCTTTGTTCCCCCTGACCCAGTGGTCAGGAAACAAGTGACCATGGAAAGTTCTTATTAGAATTGGGAGTCTAAAAGGTGCTGGACTTCTAGTTGAATTGCACAATTACACAAGGAATATACACAAGGCTCAATCAGTTTCTACTCCTACTCCATTGCTTTAAAAGGCAATCAGAATGAAGCCTGTATAGGTCATTTGTATGATCCAGTCACATGGTACAGAATAAATTATGCTGGGATGCAAACAATGCAGTGGGACTTCCAGGCTGAACTGGTAAGAGTTCCTTTGTTTTGGAAGTCCCACTGCGTTATTTGCATCCCAGTATAATTTGTTCCCTACCATGTGACTGGATTGTGCAAAGGGCCTATTGGAACTATTTGGGAAAATTTTCATCCCGGTTACCGAGATCTCGGTAGCAAAACCAAGATCTCAGTAACCAGCCAGCCCAGCCTCTAATATGAATCCATCCGTATTTTTACAAAGAAAAGAGCAGCAAGGTGAGATCTCGGAAACTGAGCCAGCCCGGTTGACAAGGCTCATATGAAGAGAACCTAAGACTAAAGAAATGAGTTTGAGACTAGTCTGTTTAAACTAGGATGCCAGTATATACTCTGACTTACCTTGTTCCAAGAAATGATAAATCACCCTGGACAGCATAGGATCCTCATTTAGGTTGATCAAATGTGGTACAGTTTGACTCTTTTTTTGTTTTTCACTCTGTTCTCCAGCTGAAGAATCACTTTGAGACAGCTGAACCTGTTGAGAATGATGAAAGGTAAGAGTTTGCTACTATGTCTCTTAAATCACTTAGGAAGAATGTGCTATGATGTCAACATCACAAAAAGCCCAAAGAAATTTACAGTAAGGTGCATTTATTATATCTCTCACGGGTGATTAAGCAATTTAACTTACTTACACCATACTGCATGCTAAAATGTAAAGCTGTTTTGGTGGCCAAAATGTTTTCTGATTTATCACCAAGGCAAGTTAACATTTAAAACTCTACTCTACATTGATTGAGGTGGATTGATGATCTGTAACTTACAGTACTGATCAAGAAGAAAAGGTTAGCTCAAGAGGTATCATACACATCATTATCCGTAAGTTACCTTTTCATCCCAGCTCATCATGCTCTGAGCATTAAACTCCATCTGTGCGAGGAGCTCTTCTCTCATTTGCTTTCGCATTTCCTCTTTCTCAGCCTCACCTGGACAACAATCACGAGGGTTTAGCACACAAAATACACAGGTCTCATGCATTGAAAAACCCAGTCTCTATATTTTCCCGATTATCCAAAACTTACCATAATTCAGTAACAGAAAAATACATACTCATTTCTCTGCCTCCAACGTCCATGGTAAGTCCTCCACCTTCAAACATTTTCTTTAGCTTTTCATTTTCTTCCCGCAACTCGCGAATCAGTTTGTCCATTGGATTTTCATTGACCACAGCTTTGTTTTTGATTTTCTTTGCACGATCAGCATATCTATTAACAACAAAACTTCAGTTAGAAATGAACCAAGACTTTTATCCACTGTATTGCAGATATTGATGCTTGGTAAATTTTAATTGCCAAATACAGTCATGTTATCAAACTTTGTTTGAGGGTGTAGAAAACTTCATTTCAAATGCCAACTTACTGGCAAGAGAACACAAACTAAGAAAGATTTTTGAAATTTGCTCGCAACACTTAAAAGTTTAATGTACATGTACTGTTACATGATTACGAGACAGTACCCTGTATCATTAGTTTACTTTGAAGGGAGCCATTTTGATTCGCAGCAAAATTGTTGAGATATTCATACTTGCTGAAAAGAAGATTGCAAAACTTTAGATATTGTTGATTTATCCTACAGCACTGTAGGAAAGGTTGGTTTTAGATAAGATTGTTCATTCAGGCATTAAAATCATATGTAGACCAAGTGCAGCAATTTCCTTATTATATGTGGATAGTTTGGATTGACCAATATACATTATGTACAATTATTATTTAATATTTGTTTATCTAGTATGAAAATGACTGAACAGAAATCAAAATGTTGAAAAATTCAGATTTTTGATAAGTTTACCAAGTGAATGCCTTCAAGATTCAAATAATGGTTTCAGATGTAATTTGGGATTACAGCACCTCAAAGTTCCTAGAGTTTCATCATAATTGATATCAGCTGGAGACAACGCAGCAATCATAATGGTCTTGCTGTTGCCACCCAAGGCATTCTGAAGTAGTTTGGTGAGCACAGAGTCACGGTACGGCACCATTACTTTCTTTTTACCCATGGACAGGTCAGCCAAGGCAGAGATCACGTTACCCAGAGCTGACAGGGATTTGTTGATATTGGCACCTTCCTTGAGTCTGTCACCTGTAGCTCCGGTGCTGTCAGCTCTTTCACTTCCTAGTGGATACGTTGCAGTTAATTTTGGGTTTCAGTTAATTTTATAATTTAACCAGTTAGTTTTTTCTAACTAAGTGATTTTATTTTTTACTAGTTAGTTTTTTTCTAACCAGGTGATTTTATTTTTAACTAGTTAGTTTTTTTTCACACTAGGTGATTTTACTTCAAACTGGTTCATATTTTTCAAACTGGGTTGAAATTTTCAAACCAGGTTAATTTGTGTCAAAGGAGAAGGGTGAGTCTGGGACCAATAGCTTATTAGACCCACAAATATGAGCAAATTTGCAACGTTTGCTTGTGCAGCACAGTGGAGATGAAGATGAACTTCAAAATTAAGTCAGAGGTTTGGAGTTCAAATCCAGGTGAGTGCAAAATAATAAAAAAAAACTGGGGGGACTAGGTCTAGGGATAGGGTTAGGGGGTCAACAGGGTTAGGTATAGAGATAGGGTTGGGGGGGTCAATAGGGTTAGGAATTGGTATAGGGTTAGGGCTGGTGGTGAACGTGTTACTCTTTTTGAGAAACACTCCCCCCCCCCCCCCTAAAAAAAAGTGGAAAATCACCTAGTCAGAAGAAAACTAACTAGTTAGAAATAAAATCACCTAGTTAGAAAAAACTAACTAGTAAAATTATAAAATTAACTGAGACCAAAAATTAACTGCAACAGATACATGAACAACAATGGCATTCCTGTCACCTCTTTGCATTGCTTGACACTATGTATCAGTTATAATGTAACTGGTCCTGGAAAACTTAATGTACTTATGTACTAGTTAGATATAACTTAGCTTGTTATTTGACTACTGCAAATAGTGTCACTACCAAACAGAGTGGAAGACTAAACAGGTCTGGATCAAAATTTGTTTTACAAGAGCATGAAATGACTGGCATGAAATGACAAGAGCATGAAATGACTGGTTTCAGTTTAAACAGTTAGTTACAATTGAGGCAAAGCCTTTTGGTGAATTGAAACAGCATGTTTTCCTTGGAAAATAATATTAAGTTTCATGTTCATCAATTAAATGTAAACACTATGTTTGAAGATGAAAGTTACATCAGGTTTTCAAAAGTCAAACAAATTGAATTAGAATTTTAAAAATGTTACTTTTGACAATTGAGTAATTATATATAAATAGGATAAGATTTTTTTTTATGAAGCTAGGCTGTAAACCAATAATAAACTCAACCCAGATAAGACTCTTGTTCAGAATTGAACCTGAGACCACATTAATTAGTAGGAGGTATGGTAAAGGTACATGTAAGGTACAGCTGTAGAGTCTGCAAATTGCCCATCAGGCTGATGTGTCTCTCTGGTAAACTTGTAGCGTGAAACAACTAGGATTTGATTGGTAGTACATTAGAGGAGGTAGGAGTTTACCTCTACCATCCCTGGAGGAAGGCTCATTAGCTAAGTGGTAAGTAGACAGGGCTACAAATGGAGCAGTTGAGGTTTTAAACATAGTGGAGGTCATTACATTGAGTTATTGGGAAAGAATTTTACTTTCACATTGCCTCCCTCCTCCACCCAGGCACATACCAATTCATGAGTACTTGGAAATTTATGCTGGGAGGGGGGGGGGGGGGGGGTAAACCTGGGATGAACAGGCATCTCACCCAGGGGTGAGTAGAAATACTCCTAGTAGCTTAACGCTACGAAAAATTTAAAAAAATAAATAAATAAATAAATAATAAGCCTTTATTTACCCTCGGCAGTGTTTATAGCACACAAGTGCTAGTGGGACCGAGCAAACAACTGAAACAAATATCTCAAATCGAACATAACATTGTTAAGATTCCCAACTGGCCGGAGGCAAACCAGTTGGCTATTTACAAGCGTGGCCAAGGATTTGAACTCGGGGCTACCGAGAAACAAATCCAGGTGGTGGTCAGAGCGGGACTCAAACCCGGGACCGCTGGATTGCGAGTCCGACATGCTGACCACTCGACCACGCTGCCTCCTATGAAAACTGGAATAAGCTCTTGGGGTATGAACCACCTGGCCCAGTGAATACACTGTGTGTACAAACCTGCCAAATCTACCAAGTTGATGTTACTGCTCTTCTTTGTTTCCTGTCCTGTCGCATTCTTGCTGATCTGATCAAACACAATTGTTACCACTGTGTGAGCCCGAGAGCTTGTTGCATTCATCTGTGTTGCAGCGACTGTTCTATTGGCTGTACCTAATATTTGAAAGAAAATAAGTTTGTAAGTCAATGATTGGTAATGGCACTTTTATATATTACTCATTTCTGCAACATAAGATTACAACTACATGTAGAGTAGCTTCAAAAAAAAACCCAGCACAATTATGGCTAGAGATTGCCATTATCCTTTTACATTATACATAGTAAGCAGTGGATCTTCAGATGTACGAAGAGGGCCCAATAGAGGTTTGGCAGGCAGGATGAGAATAAAAAGCAAGGTGGGACGTACTAGGATAACAGAATATTTATTTGAAGGATGCACGATAAAAATACCTTAATTGCAGGGGCAAAATTTGCTCATTTTAAAGGTCAGGATGTGACAAAAAAACAGGAAATTGCTAATTAAGAAAGAAACACAGTCAGATAACTGCAATTCTAACCAGGTGGGATTGGGATAAATATTCTGAGGGGGGATGGGGGTATTGAGCCAAAAATACTAAGTGACGCGATGCTGGATTGAAAAAGCTTATGTTGGTACAGTAGGTACATACAGGGGAATAATGTGCCAGGCCTGATAACCTAATTTGAAAATTTCTTCTGCACTACATGTAATTTGTGGGATGTGCATTTGTCTCACAATTATCAGCAGTAGAACCTTTATGACTTTGTTGAGTGACATACCTTCCTCAATTCTTCTTTCAATGTCTTCATAACTGACAACTGCCACCCTCTTTAGATTTTGAACAAAGAAATTCCCTTCTTTTGGGTTCTGACGAACCTGTGATGAGCAAAGTCAGCTAATATCAGTAACCTGTATGGTTGTGTATAATTTACTTCAACAAACAAAAAAATCAGACAGTTAGTTCAATCTCACCTGCAGACCACCCTTGGGGTTATTTTTAACAAGAAGATCACGAACTTGTTCATTGTAAATCTCTAACATACTAAATGATACTTGATATTTCTGCAAAAAGAATAATTCATAATAAAATATAATATTGTATAATTTATATAAATTGAAAATGCATATTAGTCAAGCTTACTATCAGCCCTGGATCTTCTTCTTCATGGATTGCGCTTACTTCTAGACTATGATGACCTTGGGCCAATAATCTCCCAGGGCAACCATAGATATTAAGATATTACATAATTATTTAAACACCACCCTTTCACTTACAATGTCTCCTGCAGAATCGTTCATTGCTTTAAACAACTCATCACAAGTGATGGGAACAATTCCCCTAAAAAATACAAAGTATTACTCAAATTAATATGAATATTTTTACTTCACACTACATTCTTCATCTCTTTCAGTAATTTCAAGCACAGTGGCCAGATAGTTTGTCCACTTGAGGTAGCTTCTTTTGTTGCTGATTATAAGCTTTGATCATCTTAAAGTAAAAAAGCTTCTAAAAACATGTTGTCTTCAAAGTGCCATTTCTTGGCACTTGCTTACCACATGGTAAGCATGAAGACATTCTCAATCATCGCAGTTATGCAGGCCCGTAGGCTAGGGGGGTTCGGGGGGTTCGGACGAACCCCCCCACTGCCTGGAAAGGTCCGCTCGATGGCCTACTCACAGATAATTTGACCGGCTTAAATGTCTCGCATGTATAAAAAAATTACTGAAACCTTATGAAAACGTGACACTAGTCCTGCAAATGGAAGACTGTGGAAAAGAAAGAATAGACGATAATTTTATAATAAGAAGCCTAAGTTGAATCACGACACGATTGTAAGGAGGTATTCAAATTCTCGCTCAAGCTAGCCAACGAAAACATCATACAGTTAGCTCGTTATTCTTAAATTTTCCACATTTTCGGATCTGTGGCGGCTTCCAAATTTCGATGCTTTAGTGTTCTCTAGTATTCACTCCGTTTAGTGAAGGAAAGGGAAGATTGTGGCACAAACTTTTCCCGTATTTACAATCAAAGCGTTTCAATGGCTGAGAAGGTGGGTACTGCTGTCGATACGCCTCGATTGGCATCAAGACAACTGCATAGCTCCAATGCTCAGGCCCAAGCTCCTAGAGAGTATTTCCAAAGAAACGTGGCAATTCCTTTACTCGATCATATTATCATGTGTGTCGAAGAGCAGTTTTCGCCTTCGGCAAAAGTTGCCACGTCACTACTTGGCCTCGTTCCAAGTGTTCTCTGTTCAAGAAATGTCAACCTCAATGCGGCTGTTAACACTTATACTGATGATCTCCCGTCCCCTGAGTTGTTCGAAATGGAACTTACGTGATGAGGAAGTCGATACTTAGCAATGGAACCGCAATTAAAGGCCGGTACACACGAGGGAGCTTGCTCCTGAGACACGCTCCCGAAACACGCTCCCGGGTAAGTACCCCAACCAGTGCACACAAAGGACAAGACGAGGGAGCTACATGATGAAACGTGTGAAAGTGAGTTCGCAGAGAGTTGTGGATGAAAAAATTAGGCTAATTTGATTGGCCAACTGGAGACACGTCATTTCACGGCAAGCAAATAGGCTAGTTTCGAATTGTGCAGCAACAAAAGAACAGAGTCGAGATTCAGGGGAATAATTTGCATTTTCCTTTGTTTTGAACAATACAAAATACTAATTATTCCCCTGAACCTCGACTCTGTTCTTTTGTTTCTGCACAATTCGAAACTAGCCTATTTCAGTACACACCAGGGAGCTTGCTCCCTCATATCAAACCAGTTTGATTGAGGGAGCAAAACTCGGGAGCAAAAGTTTTCTTGCACAACAAACTTTTTTCCACTAGAAATCATTGGTGCAGACGAGGGAGCTTTGCTCCAGGAGCGTGTTGCAAGAGCGTGTGGCGGGAGCAAGCTCCCTCGTGTGTACCGGCCTTAAGGCCAGCTTCACCTGCTGTGGCAATCAAAGATTGTGATGCTGCCCTCTTTCCAAATATTAGCATTCTTCTCCAAATTGCCTGCACAATTCCAGCCACATCGTGCGAATGCGAACGAAGCACAAGCACATATCGACGACTCAATAACTTCATGCTTGCATCGATGGGAAAAGACCGCTTGTTCCATCTTTTGCACATTTACTACACTACTCCTGTGGACTTTTCCACTGTAGTTCACTGTTACGCTCGGCTACACCCCCGTCGACTTAAACTGGAAAATCTTCTGCAATAACGGTAAGTTTAATTTTGTGTGACACTGTTAACAGTAAAGGTCCGTTTTAAGCGAAAACGAACCCACCCAGGCAAAAACCAGCCTACGGGCCTGTTATGCACACTTGTAACTTAAGCCTGACAAAAGTTTATTTATCTTCTTTCATATATTCACTTTAACTATATTTATAAGCATGATAAGTTTCAAAACAAATATGCTTGTGGGAACATTTCTAGGTACAAACGTCATTAACACCATTGGCAATGACAAAAATACCCTATACTATCCTCAGCCTAAGTGCAGTGTAACCCAACTGGTATCATTTTATGGAATTCTGGTGAAACACTTTTTATTATTTTCTTAGTGCCTCTCTCTCTTTTTCTGTCTCTACAGTCCACCCATTTAAGAAACCAATGAAACACAGGTCCATACTCTCTGGTCACTTTTCCAAATTGTACTTGTAACTCTTTCAGTGTATGCACATTTTATTTACAACAGCCCAAAGCATGGTAATCTTTTGAACCTAGTATCTAGATTAACTGACATGAAAAATGACACCAATCACATTAAACTAAGTTTACTCTTAGTACTAACTACTAACTTGTTGTTTCCATATCCAACCATAGAATATGATTTGCCAGCTCCTGTCTGTCCATATGCAAAAAGTGAACAATTGAAACCTGCCAGTGTATATGAAGTACAGTATGTTATTAATAAATTTGAAGACATGGCAACAGCGCAAAAATATTGTTGCGTGGTCTGGCTGTGACAAAACTGCATGTGGAAACAAGGATGGTATGTAAGATAATAATGATGTGTTGACAGATTGTTACAGTGTTTTGTCAACATTCAGTTAACGGCAATTAGTGAAGAAAACACTATTTTGTCCATAACTTCCCGTAAAAACAACATTTTTTCGAAATTTCTTTTTTAAAACAAAGATAGGAGCAAGGTCTACCTTGCTATCGTAAAATATTTTTTTCCCCAAAATGGTCACATTTGGGGTGGGATGCTACCTTAATCAGGGATTAGCGCTAATCGGGATTTCAAACAACTGGGCCCTGGTGACTAACCTCACTTTGACACAGTGTGATCCCCCTTTGAGAAATCCTAGCTACGCACCTGAAATGGGGCTCAGAAGTGCGACTTCACTTCATTTCATTTTTGAAGTTTGTTGATAGAATTTGGGGAAAACAAGTCCTAACATACAATTCAGCAGTTGCAAATGGGGTAAAAACCTATTTCCTGTCTGGCACTTTTTGTGGTATTACATATCGTTATCATGTATATCTCTGGCTTGGGTTTGTCGCCGATATAATGCGCTATCTGCTTGGCTAATTTTAGGAAAAAGGCCAAGTTCAGACGCCGTGCTTCACACGAGCCGAATCGAATGCTAATGAGGGAAAACAAAGGATTTGTCTCATTACAGGAGACCAGCTGGTACTTTTTACCCAGGGAAAGGTTTTACCCCCTATTGGACTTATATAGCAATGTTCATTTTAAAATCCACCTGTAAAAGGAGCACTGTATAGGCATAAAAATTTACAAAAAGTTCAACATTACAGCTATCGATATGCAAGAGAAACCAACAAGTACTGGTATGTTTTTTGAGCCAATGATTTTGGAAAGGATATATTTTGTACATTTTGGTCTAGCTAGCTAGCAATGAGTATGGTTTGCAGAGGAAATTGTGTCCTATCACTTGTACAGTATGCCACTGTATTAACATAAGTGCTTGACAGAGCTCAAGGACGGCAAATAGTCTAATCACAAGACTAACAAATTCAAACCTCTGAGACAGTCTTGCAAAAATTCAAAATGCCAAGACCCGAGAATATGGGCTAAAATTCTCCTCAAGATGGGTATTTTTGAAAAGATCATTTACCACTGTACCCCTTTACTTCTAAAAGGAGCTGTGACGTTTTGAGGAGGTACACCCAAGCACATAAAAATTCATTTGCCACTAACACTGAATCTCATGAGTCTTAATTAATTTTACAACCATTTCTTTGTCATGCAAACAAACATCACATGCCCACCCCTATGGCTCTACTGCAGAAAGGGACATCGTGAAGTCACATGGTGTCATAAATTTAAAAAAGGACAATATATGCTATGTTTACCAGGCTTCTCAATGTTGCCAGTACTCATATATGGAAAAACAAGATTTGAACATGTATTGGATAACCTGATCAGCTGGAGACTTAATCATGACAGCAAATAATAAATATCTCAAGTGAATAATATTCATTTAATGTATGGAAAATCAAATGCCATATTTCACCGATTTCTCTATTTAATGGATTTAACAGACTTTCAATATAAGATATAGATGAACTTCTGCTGTTTTGACTATATTAGTGTATAAAATATGCAAAAAGTCGAATATACAACCTGGTCTCAAATATGTATACAGAATAATTAATGTATTCAAAATCAAAACAGGAACTAAGATCCTAACATCATTTACATGAAGTAGCTGGACCAAATATCACAATCACTGTAATATTGGGCTTTTAACTTTGCACACTATTACTTTTCAAGGATCAAACACATAATAAACTGAGATTAGCTTGCATGGAAACCGAACGATGAACGAATCTAAATTAATAAAGCGTTAAATATAAGCTTGATTAGAATTACGGTGACACGGAACAGTGTCTTGTACAGTTCGAGAAGTCTCGCACGCTGACCAAGCAAATCTGATGAACGTGTAGTTGAAACATGGATGTCTTTTAAAAGTAAACATAGTCGACAGGAAGAGATCTATATGTTGTCTGATTATAATAAGCTCACCTTCGAAAGCGTTGTTCAAAACACCTTTTCCTAAATCATCGAAAACTTTTCGCTGTGTCGCGTACTTGTCATTGTCTGCTACGAGGTAGCCATTCTCATCTTCGTGGAAGCCATCGTGAGACCTGCGATTAGGTAAATGGCTCTTATCTTCGTTACAATAAACAGTTATGTCCTCATATTGAATATAGGAGTTTGTTTAGGGTGTGCATAACCTTCTGTCTATGGGCTTCATAAAACGAATTTAGATTACAACAATCGTCAAATAATAGTACATGAAAATTTGGGGACTCACCAATAGGAGAAATCAAACGTGAACTGTACGATGAAGCATTATGAAAAGGAAAGAAAAAGAAATAAAATTGTGTCAGTTGTTACGCAATGAAAGCTGAACTTAAAACCATCGCTGTATCACCGGTAACGAGTTGACGACAGCGCGAACGAACAAAAACACTAAAATGAATTAACATTCTCACCTCCTTTGGCGGGTTTCCTGTGTGAAATAGAGAAAAATAGCGAGAAATAAGTCAGTTGTTTCGAAAAGTCAAAGGTAAATTGCAAAACCTTTCGCGGAAAGTTTGC
This sequence comes from Platygyra sinensis, assembly GCA_019787425.1. Taxonomy (NCBI): domain Eukaryota; kingdom Metazoa; phylum Cnidaria; class Anthozoa; order Scleractinia; family Merulinidae; genus Platygyra; species Platygyra sinensis. The sequence continues at coordinate 54,235 of JAHPZR010001853.1, forward strand.
GGTAAAGTAAGGTAAACATTCCAAAAGCGCGAAGAAGAAAGCTAAACCCTACCTGGATTCTCCGGGTCCGTGATTTGGGTGAGAGCTCCGATCATATCAAGAACGAGCTTCGCCCCACGATCTTTCTCTCTGCAAGGAAAACCCAAGGTTTACGCTCAAGAACACTGTAAGCAAAAGGAGCTTTCACGATTTACTTACCTCGAGTTGAAAGGCCGAACTCGGACCGCAACCTTCACCCTGCAAGATCATAAAACCGCGATTAATTTCGCCGTCGTTCTCCAAAGAGTGAAATTCAGGATAAAGACAACTTACGACTCTGCCATGGCAGCTGTATTGAAGATTCAGTTGATTTCTTTCCTTTGAGACCCAATTACGACGCCTTTTCAAGTTGGATAAAAACTTTTCGATGCTTTTACTCGACTGCCCAAGCTCAACCTCCAGCGTACAAAAGCACTGTAGGCAAAGTCTGATTAGGCGACGGAGGGGGGACTTGAGCTTAAAGAGGGGGTGGGGAGGGTAAATGGAAAAGTAACCCTCAAATTTTGTTGCTTCTGTGACGGTGACTCACGGGTGAATGTGATTAAAAATGTAAATTTAAAAAAAAGTACTTCGGCAAGATTGGAGACACCAAAATGGCTGAGTTCATTCGAAGAAAAATTCTTTTTGATTATTTTTGGCTCACAGAGCACCTGCAGCGCAAATGCGATAAAACAAATACACTTGCTGTGAGTGTGATGGGGACACAGAAGTGGAGCCCGCCTACTGACAGGACAAAATTGTCACATTCTTATCCTTAATTATTTCGGCTACCTTGAATCTTTTCAAGCTTGTCTGGGATTTATTTTTTTTAATAAGCTATTATATTTCTGTCTCTTTCAATATTTCTGTTGGTGTTTCAGTGGTGTCAGAGAGTAAACACTGTATAAACAACTCTATCAAACAGAAAGTTGAATTTCATCCAGGAATTTGACAGGCTATCAAAGTAATTTTTTTCAGTATTTACTAATTTTGTCGACAGCTGCCGGGGTTTGCTAAAATTGTAGGATTTACAGAGATGCTTTTTTGAAAGAATTCTGAGAGGAACAAGAAAAACAAGAAAATATAGCTGTCTGCTGTCCAACTCATTTTGAGAGTTTCTTTTGAGCCTTTCTCGATATGAAGTAATGCTTGATGCTTTGAAAGCCTTTATCGGATCCAAAAAAACATGAAACATTGAATTGTTTACAGAGTCAGCATAAAGTAAGATAAAATCATAAGTGGCGAGAGACGCTCGAAGTATTTGCAAATTGCAAAGAGATCTTTTGAATAAAGACATGGAAATTCAAAGCAGAATAATTTTATGGTTGAGGTTCCACCGCAAGCAACAAAGCGGACTTGCGTTCCCTTCCCCCCCTGACCTCAAATGGCACCGTTCACTGTTGTATCCATGACAATAGCCGAGTATTGCTCCATAACAGTTGGTAGAACAATGGAGAGGACGTGGGTTGAATACCTCTGTTGTTACATTAAACTTAGCTAACTAATTCCTTCGATACGCCGCTTTCGTGTCCAACCACATTTTTTAGGGGAGTTGATTCCAGTCTTGCGGTATGCGAAAAAAAACGCTCTGAAATGAAATTCAATCCCTATAATCGCCTGTATACAAACATTTCCAAGGTGTACAACACTAGAAATAATCGCAAACGTACAAGTTGTGTAGGTCAATGTTTTGACGTGATTTCTTCGCAGTTCGTTGCTTATGAATTACATTCAAATTTAATTACGTCAAGATATTCTTAGTTGAATAGCTATGCTACAGTGGTTTGCACGTTAATCGGCTGTCCCACTGGTTAAAAAGCGATAATTTATGCACCAACTGAGGTGAAAGATGTCACTTATGAAGCCTCGAAGAAGCTACAACTATTTTATGTTTTTGTTTTTTGTTTTCTTTCTTCATTTGTAAGAATTCAGCTGTCAGGAACATTGTTGTTCTGAGGTGTAGACAGAATGAATTTCAGCGGCAAATGAGCTCGTGCACGTACACAACGTAAGAGATTTCCCTTAAACTACGAAATAAATGCTCGTTTTATCTTCAACAAGCACCGTAAGGTATTTTTATTGCATTAAATTAGTCTATAATTCATTGCCTTTCTACTGAAAAAGTAAGAAAAATTTTAACGTCAGGTAAAAAAAATAACTGCCAAAAATGTCCACTTACCCCTAGAAGACGCACGTTAGAAAGACTTTTTGTCAACTGTGATCCAAGATGTATTTTTTTTGTCAAGAAACATATGAAATTGTTCCTTTAAGACGATATAATGTATCTATTGAGACATTTTAATATTAACTCAATGTGTCTGGCCACTGACACCCAGAAACGTAGGGGCATTCAGAAAAGGAAAAATGCACTTCGAGTACCGTCATTGCACGGCCGGATTTTGACGCACCTTTGGCGAGTTGCGTTTTTTTATCGCAAATTTCGAATAACTGCATTATTAGGAACCACCACAGAAGAATTTGGAAAAAAATCTAACATCAAGGGTTATTTCTATGGGGAATCACCTTCTAAGAAAACCAATACATATATAAAAGTTTATATAACTGGCTATAACGGAGGAGACAGACAAAACAAATCATCAACATTGTGTAAACTAAAATGAATCCTGTCTTACGAAAACCCAGCTGAAGCTCTTTATATTCGCAAGGCATAAGGAAAATTTTTTATACCATTTTTTTTTTCAGTTAGGTTAGTTAAACTTCCCTCATTATATGGTTTTGAATAACTAATCTTTTAAAACATCATGAATTTAAATCATGTCATTTATTTCAGACTCGGTTTTTTGATTTTCAGTACGTTAGCCGTCATCATTTTGCCAGCAGTGAATGTGGATTTCAAGTTGTAATCGCGTGAAGCAGCCCACTTTGGAATCAAATAAAAGTTATTTGACTCGATTGCAAGTTCTCCCAGATAGCCAGATAGAAGTATATGCATGTATATAAGTTTTTATCTCTCTTTTAATAGATACTGCAAAAAGAATCTACATATGAGACTTCTCAGCCCAGAGGCGGATCCAGGAATTTCTAAAAGGGGGGGTTGTACACTATCAATGAATGTCAGGCCCGGTCCAAACGCCGCTCCACTCATGTGCCGAACCAAACTCAATAAAGTTCGACTTTAGAGCGACTTGGGAGCGACGGCTGATTCAGACGGCGAACTCACGTCGAACTTAATTCGGGAAGCTCGTGGTAAACAATTTTCGATGAGAAAATATGCGTTCTGAATTCAAGAACTCTGTCCATATGGAAAAGCTGCGACTAATGTCTCGCTGTCCAAGCAATATTTAGGGAAGCAATTTCAGTCGCAAGGTTCCTTGTTTGTATTTAGACAGGTTTTGTCCCGGTAAATACGACCTGTTAAAGGGAAATCCCATAAGCTGGGCTAGTATCACGAAGAAACAGCAAAAAATGAATTTGCGCTAAAAAAAGACTCGCTCAAGCAGTCCCGATTCTCGTAAATCGAAGGCTAGAAGGGAGCTCTGAAACGTGACAGAATTTTTGTTGTGTTTATTTTTAGCGACGACTTCGAGCTTCATGCATGACTGGTCACACCACTCAATTTTGAGCCAATCACGAGTGCCGTTATATGAAAAATGCATTACAGTAATTTATGCGTTAGGTTCGGCACATGAAGAGAACGCCGTATGAATCAGCAGCCGCTCCAACGTCGCATAGTGCGGCAGACCCTGCCGAATTTAATGTTGCTTGCCGCTCCAAATCTAATCTGCCGAACCGAACTGATTCAAACGCCGCTCTTCTGCCGTACTTAACTCATCAGTTAGGTTCGGCGCATGAATGGAGCGGCGTTTGGAACGGGCCTCACCTGTTCATGTCGCTTGTTATACCTGAACCTGATACGACCTTTGCGAAATGTACATTATCTTTTCATAACTTGACAAGCAGTCGAATGGTAAAAGTGAAATAACTTCGTAAAAACAATTTTATTCTATTATTATTTTACGAAGAATCAGGCAAAATAACAAAAAAAAATTCTCAAAGGGGGGGTTGCAACCCCCAAAACCCCTCCCCTGGATCCGCCTCTGCAGCCGAATCCATGAAGAGGCCAGCTGCTACTAAAAATGTTGTCATTTCTTGAATTAACAAATTGAGGTCAGTTTTTCATGCGTTTCCGTCTGTCCTGTTATAGCTCACTTTTAATCTTAAACCTGAAAGTAAAGATGCCACAACAGAGATGAAAACAAGTAATATGATAACCTGAATCAAATCGCACTACTGGGGAATAACCTGGAATAGTGCAGAAAGAGCGCGGTATCTCTGTTAAAATTAGTCCAGTCCCTGAACTCTCCTTTCTTCCCGCCCCATAAGGGGTTGAAAACCCCTATATAGGGCGGCAAGAAAGGAGAGTTCATAAAGACCTCACTTTCGGTTAATAAGTAGTTAGGATTTTACAGCATGGTTTGTTAGATTGTTTGAGCATCAGCTCTCTAACAATGTTGTTTTTCTTCGTTGTAGCAGAATTTATTAAAAGGTCTTAAAATGTCCGCTATAAAGTCGATTACATCAAAATAAGAACAAAAATTCAGAGAGGTTTTCATTTTACAATTACTCAAATCCTCAATAATAAGTCCCACATTTAGCGCTGAGCATTGTTTTCCAGCTGGCGTACGTATACACGTAAACCAGCCGAACTGTAAGCAATTTAACAATCAGTCTGAAATAATTCAATCTTAATTCTACCTTATTTAGGGGCACAAAGTAAAATTGTTACTAAACAGCTTAAGACCTGCATTAATAGATTTTATGGCTGCATTGATCTTAGGGTGATTTTCCAAAGCGCTCATCGCATCAAGTCCTTTTTTCCCTACAAAGATAAGATTAACCGTTCTCAAATGTCAAAAGTTGTTTATAAGGCTAGTTGTTGGGACTGCCAGGATTTTTACATCGGCAAAACAAAACGTAGATTGCATGACAGGAAAACTGAACATTTTAAAGGGATCACTAGTGCCTGTCATGCATCTGCTATCGCAGACCACGTCACGTCAACTGGTCACAACTTAAAATGGGACCACTTCGAAATATTAGCAAAAGGTCGCTCTGATATCCACTGCAAGATAAAGGAGACTCTTCTAATTCAAGAACTCAAACCGACCCTAAACGATAATGTAAGCAGCGAAAAGCTTTACCTCTATTAGTTTGCATCTTTTGTATGCAAATATTTTTTTGTGTGCTCAGCTTTTGTCATTGTTATTGTTACTTAGTTACTTATCTAAAATTTAAACTTAGTTGCTACTTGTATTACTAACGGTCACTTCTGAAGATGTATGTAGAAACATACGAAACGTCAAGTTAAAGTTAAATAATTTTGTTTTCCAACATGCGTTTTATTGTCATGTTTGTAACTGCAGTTTGTGTGCTATTTCTCATTAAGCTACGATGGCCAAAGAAAAAGAATTTTTATGATACAGTCTGAAATAAATTGAAAGCTGGTGTACGTCTTTACTGACTGCTATTTCTCACTTTTTCCCCGTATTTATTAAAGTGGTACTGCGACCAAAAAAAACAATTCTTTTTTTTTCTTTTTGTTAACTGAACACTAACTGACCCAAGTTTTATGTTCTGATTTTAAAAAGGCACCTGTTTATTTTAACTGGAATTTTCTTATTTATGGTCCGCCATTACTAACTTTAAAATCTTAAGAGAGCTGGGTCGAGGAGAAAATGACGTCAAAGACTCACTAGTTTAAGAATGCAATGCGTGTGTACACGGCTGAATTAATATGCAGCACGGGAGTTTCGGGCTTTCAGACTTTTAAACCCGTGTTTTGCATATATAATAAATTGCGTTTACACGCTGAAATCTTAAGCTAGTGAGTAAATGACGTCATTTTCTCTAGGTCCAATCCTCTGATGTCCTGTCGGTCAGTTTTGAATGTGAGTAATGGCGGACCGTGAAATCCAAAACTTACACTCAAAATAAACAGCCTTCGGATAAAACTCAAAGCTCAAAATTTTGCTAGTTAGGTGTTAAGCGAACACACTTTCAAAATCTGAAGAAAAAAAGGAAATGATTTTTTGATCATAGTACCACTTTAACTTATTTTGCGCTTTATTATATGAGTGAAAAAAATTACTAAAAAAGAATTTATCGCTAATTCTAAATTTGTACTGCCGTGCTAATTATCGCGCGCGGTCACAATTTCCTAAGTCACATCCAATAAATGGTAAACAGAATGAAAGTTCGAGCAACTGAAGATTTATAATGGTAATTTAACTGACTGGAGTGCAATTTGGTTTGAAATCATTTGGTCTGAAATCATTTGATCTGAAATCATTTGGTCTGAAATCGATTTGAAACCACAAGTATGATGTACAATACAAGAACTTCAAGATTTTGGTCAGTACCAATATTTATTGAACCAAGTTGCCAAATTTGCATAACAATGGCTTTTTTCCATTTTCCTGCAAGTGATTGGTTAGTTTAAAAAAGCCCTAAAATCTAATTGGTTGTTTTTGTTTTGCTGTCCCATTCTCATTGGCTGAGATATAGTAATACTGCATGTTTGTAAGTAATTTTACTTAGTTTATTAAAAGACGAAGAGAATTACCGTACTTCATTTTGATTGACTGACAGAAGGCCAATTAATTTGTCGTTGATTTTTAATTTGTAATGCACTGCACTCAACGCGCGCGTTTTCGTAATTTTTTCAGTGATAAAATAAATAAGCAATCGCATGAAAGCTCCAAGTTGTCAAGTTGTCAAGTTTTCAAGTTGTCAAGTTGTCAAGTTGTCAAGTTGTCAAGTTTTTCAAGTTGTCACGTTGTCAAGTTTCAAGTTTTCCAAGTTTTCAAGTTTTTCAAGTTTTCAAGTTTTCAAGTTTTCAAGTTTTTCAAGTTTTCAAGTTTTTTCAAGTTTTCAAGTTTTCAAGTTTTCAAGTTTTCAAGTTTTCAAAGTTTTCAAGTTTTCAAGTTTTCAAGTTTTCAAGTTTTCAAGTTTTCAAGTTTTCAAGTTTTCAAGTTTTCAAGTTTTTCCAAGTTTTCAAGTTTCAAGTTTTCAAGTTTTCAAGTTTTCAAGTTTTCAAGTTTTCAAGTTTTCAAGTTTCAAGTTTTTCAAGTTTTCAAGTTTTCAAGTTTTCTTTACAGCAAAAACAGTTTAGCTTGCAAATAGCAGGAAGCTAATCGTTGGCAAGCCAGCCCTGTACACAGAATTATTTAGACAGAAATAAATGATTATTACATACAACACATGTAAACATTACTCTTTGTGCTTTCAAATATTTAGAAGGTAGAAGATTTAGGAGAAAAGGAGAAAAAAAAAGCAATTGTTTAAATCCTTAATTAACTTCCCTCGCAATCATACGCTTACCTGCACAAATAACCTCTGTACTCGCAAAAGAACCATTGCTATGGTGACGTGAAACAAGTCAAGTCAGAATGACTTTGCCTCAGCAAAATAATAACTTCTATTGCTGGGGTCGAGGGAGTTAATTCCTCGCGTGCGTACCAACTGGGGCAAGCAAACTTTTATTTATCAAGCCTCTAAGGACTGGAACAACTTGATAATGACATTAAAATTTTCCTCTTCCCTCAGAATGATCTCCTGATCTTCAGTTTCCATTTCATCGTTTAATTTTCAATTTGATGATGGCTTTCTTTTCACCTTTTTTTTTCTCAAGTTTAGAAAATATCTGGTGTTTTTCTCACCGTATTCCACCCATCTTGCCTTGCTTCTCAAGATTAGCCCCTTCTACCTTTTGGTCTGTTTATTCGTTTGAGGCGCATTTGTGTGCTTTGTATCTCTGTTCTTAAACGTGGATTAGTTTTTACATTGTGCAGACTGGGCTTGCTTCTGTTCGCTCAGTTGCAGAATTAAATCTTAGAACAAGATAGCAAAAATTCCGCTTCACTTTGGACTCCGTGTGTGCAAAGAACGTCGCGATATGTGCTACAACAACACGGCAACCGGAGTAGATCACTTGGAGTTATATGAAAGACAGACAAAAACTAGAACTAGAACAGAGTACAGCGATCTGAGAGCTGTACCAACGAAAATGTTTGCGACCGACGAAAGTGAAAGAGATCATGCTGTCTATCGGTAAATTTTACAGATCTTAATTATCAGGTTAAAAAAGAAACGCATTTCTCAGCTGACAGTTAAAACTTATGTAATTTTTCAACTCCTAGTATCAATTGGACCTCACGCGGAGACCTTTTACCCCTTAATTTTTTGCTTGTGGTTAAAAAACAAGCGAAAGACATCAGGTTTCAAAAGTTTTTTATTTTCCCATCACCATACAGCTTCACTCAGCACAAGGCATTACCCTTGCCTTAATTTACATTTAAAAGCTTTAAATTACTTCCCTTATATTATGCCCATGCAATATTTTTAGTAACAGCGCGCCGTCTTGTACATTGTTAATGATATGCCTCCTAGCAGATCTGATCGAACTGACAGATTTCAAATTGATAGCGACGATCCCTAAGATGAAGAAAAATATCAGATACTTTAGGTGAATACGAACAAGTTAGCTTTTTCTTATGAATTTCCTACACTCCTGGTCCTTTGAGTAACTTAAGGCGATTCCTCAGAAATTAAAGTTACCGATGAATTGTTTTGAAATTTTCCCTGAATGTCCTCTACCATGTACCGTTTAAAAAAAACCATTAAAAATAATAGGTCACCATTCTCGCTTAAGAGGTGTGACGGGCCAATCTTACCCATTTATGCCTGTACGCGTGCTAATCACGTGCGTTATTCATCGGTCCACGTTACATTTTGCGGTGGCTCGAAACATCCTTTATTTAACTAATACAGTGGAACCCCGATATAACGATATGCCAAGGGAGCAGTGGAATTAGATCGTTATATCGAGGTATCGTTATATCGAGACTCCCGATATAACGATATTACCGTAAAATAACCGAAAATATCGTTATATCGGGGTAAAATTAACATGTACTTTTTTACTACATATTGTTAAATTAAACTTGTAATGAGTATCAAATGACTCACAAATGTGGCGTTTCAAGCACGCAGCAATGTCCTTAAACAATTTGCAAAGCATTAGACGTTATCAAGGTTACACAACAAAGTCTGTGCTATGAATCGTAAAAGGGAAACAATCCTCACGATACTCATGCTGTTGCCATAAAACGAATGGAGGGCAAAAGAAAGCGCAAGCAAGTCATCGTCGGCCATGTGCCACTGACACTGTCACGAATCTTTTCATTTATTTTTGAAACATGGAGGGCAGATTTCCGTTCGAGTTACAGGAAAACGCAGGAACAAAGGCATAGGCCTTGAAATCCCGACGACGTATACGTTTTGTCACAAGAAGGAGTCAAAAATACTAAAACTGAAAGAAGGATAAAGGAGAAAAAGAGGGAGGCATCGTAAACTGAAAGCTGTTGACAGAAAAGTTACAGATTACTGTACTCGATTACTGTACTGTTATTGTATTTAAAATTCAATGTTTTGTTGAAATTGTATCTGTGTACTGATACTGTAATATCGTTATATCGGGGAAGATTTTACGCTCGGTGCGCTAAAAACTCATCGTTATATCGGGAATATCGTTATATCGAAGATCGTTATATCGGGGTTCTGTCCCATACATTTTACTGTAACTTTTGCCGGGACATAGCATATTTATCGTTATACCGGGGATATCGTTATATCGAGGATCGTTGTATCGGGGTTCCACTGTACCTAGGAAAAAACTTGACAAGTAGAAAGTTACCAAATTTGTGGAAAAATCGCACTATTTAAAATGACGTCCAGACGTATGACGTTTGTAGAGTCGTTGTTTACGTGGTCATAATTTGCATCATAGAGTAACGGTTTTGTGCACTCTTTCACCTCTATCTTTTTTTCCTTCCGATATTTTTGATAAATATTTTTTTAAAATCAAGGAAGATAATACGTACCGACTATAATTATGCAATAAAAAATTTAAGTCACCATGCTCGTTTAAAAGAAAACGAACATTTTTTTCGCTATCGAGCTTAGCATGAGGGAAATTTCTTTCGTTGTGTACGTGCACGCACTCATTTACGCGCGCTAATGCGAAAATCGCGCGCAGTAGGGATACGCAATGCAATACAGAGGAATCACCTTAATAGGTTTGCCCTTCCCTATTAAACTGATTGTAATTCTGGTTGTATTTCTACTCAGGGGTCAACTTCCTTCCCGTCAGTTACGCTGACAAAGGAGAATAACAAGCGAGAAATACTTACTCGCAATGATTATCATGAACACTGACAACTCCGACCATGTAGTAGCCATTGGGAACCTGGTAATGAAGCTTCTTATCCCAGTCGTTCTGATAATGAGTTGTTTGGCAGGAATGTGCTACGTAACGATCCACATGGCAACACCGGAAGTCAAACCTAAAGAACATTTTTATTGGAAACAGAATAAAAATTTATATCTGTTTGCAGTTGGGTTAGTCAAGATTGACATGATCCGTCTGATGAAGGAACAAGTTATCACCATAGCCCATTTCGCAGATATGGCGGCCATTTTGAATTCTATTGTTTTAAATATCTATTATGGGATGCTCAGGGGGCAATTAAATATGTATTTACCCCCAGAGCATCCCATAATAGATATTTGAAACAATAGAATTCAAAATGATCGCCGTATCTGCGAAATGGGCTATGAGTATTGACCATGTACATGCAGACGTCTGATGTATATGCTTAAATAATTTTTTGAGAATTCAACTACAAGTAACTAAACAATTTGAAATACTTTTATATAAATCAGTTTTGTGTTATCTAGAAACATCTAGCATTTGCCAATTCGTGGTTTCATACTGTATACATGAACTTTGGTCAGTTCGCGGAGAGAACATCTCAGTTGTTATAAAGCTAGCCTCTTTTTTAAAATACTAACCAATTTACCTTCGGTCACGATGACTTCCATTGTATTCACTTCGGACGCCTGTAATAAAACCATTGTAGGGACACGTGTAACTCACTTTATGGTCGAAGAGGTTCACGTAACCGCTCCAATGGCAGTCGTCAAAGTCATAAGTAGCGGGACTATCTTCACACCCAAAATAGTGAATACGATCTTCTTTGCAATTTCGGTGCTCGCTTTGCCATTCCATTATTGACTTGCCTTTCAAGAGAGAGCGAAAAATGCATCTAAATGTTTGGTGTAGAAAAATACGGGTGATAATATACTTGCGATTAGTTGAGATCGAATGAACACAGCACTATTTTGTTTAACGTGGCAGCATTTGCCAAATAATCCTTCAATCCTTCCCGGTCTTTTATCTGTTTTTTCCCCTTCTTAACCTGATCACTCGACCTCCAGGTTGCGCTTATGGGTTTAATATTATATTCCTATCTTTTTGACATCTTTGGTTGGTTGGACCGGGAGCCAGGTTCACAGTTGGACATCTGACAGGCAGCATTTTTATTCGTTGGTGACGGCTTTATGTGCTACATAGAGCAAGAAGAGGACTAAGTAAGTAAGTAAGTAAGCAGGTTTGGACGTCTTTGATGAAGGCAGAGTATGCTTTACTGGATGGTACATTTCCGGAAGAGAATTATACATAAACTAATATGTTTTGATGGCCAATCATGCGTTTGCTAGAGTTGGTAAGTGGGTTAGTGCGAGAGCGCGTGGGTGCGTGATTGTATGAGTGTGCGAATGCACACAGCGGTCAAACGGGGCGCGCGTGCGCAGTTCCCCCCAAAACTTTCGCTTAACAAAGTCTTAAATTTTCGAAAATTTTCGCTTTCAAGCCCAAAGTTAAGACAGTCGCTGAAAAGTTAAGCTTTAAACTTCGCATATGACCAGGACATTTAGTGATAGACATCCCAAAGTCCTCCCAGCTTGTAATTTTCTCTCACAGTACTATTTTTATAACATTTTCCTACAGAAGTCTTGCAGGTTTTCTCTTCAAACTCTTACGAAGTTCGAGGCGGCGAAAACCGGAAGTGGCGTTGGATTTTTGCGTTTGACCGCTGTGTGGTGCGAATGTGGCGCGCGAGTGCGTGCGTGGGATTGTGGGAACGTGGGAACGTGAGTGCTTGTGTGGGTAATAAATTGATGTTCCATCAGTAGTTCTGTTATTGCGTGCGTTTGCACGTGTTTGTGCGTGGGTGAGTGCAAGTGTGTGCGGCAGCGTGAGCGTGTGAGTGTGCGCGTGCGTGTGCGCGCTTGGGAACGTGAGTGTGGACGATTGGGTAAATGAGTGAGTTGGGCACAAAAAGGTGGATTGCAAAATCACAGAATATAACAGTACGAAAGAAAAAAAATGATCAAAACATTACTTACCGATGGGGCAGGAGTAAGAGAAATACTTTTGCCAAGAATTAACCCATGGGACTCCAGATGGCAGTGACGAGTCTCAACGACGGCTGAGTATTCTCCCCCGCGCCTCAGAAACAGAAACCAGCAGCACTTCAAAGACCATTGACAAGAGAAGCGACTTAACCAACATCTTTTTTGCCATGGCAATCTAAAGAAGAGAATACACATTCTGTGAATTTATCGAAACGATGAGCTACAGTTCCAGTGGAATATTTTTTCTCGTACACTTTCTTTAAGCGCGAATTTGTAGGTGCTGTAAACTGGTCTACCTAAATGGTACAAAGTGGTGCCGCGGAAGGGAACGAGGATTAAGAGAAAATGCGTCAATGCAGAGCAGGGTTGTTCCCATACAGAACTCCTGATTGTCGGTAACAGTAACAAACTGGTTTATTTAAGGCGGGGGTAAATCTGAATAGGAGTGAAATTTGAAGTATTATTAAAAAGGAATTGTTAGGATTAAAATGGTTGGAAACACTACCAGACAGTTGACCAACCCAAATGAGAGCCCCAGGTTGGTAGGGGACTGTTTGGTATCCGTCTACTAATTCTTCACTACAAATTTCAATTTTCAAAATCCATCAAATCTTCAATATTTCGTATTTTCCTCAATTTAACCTATTCTTTGAGAAAAAATATCTCTTTTCCAAAATGTCCAAAATTCACCCAAAAATTTACACAAAACCACCTAACGGTGGTTATGGGAATAAGCAGAGAGATTTAGCGTTGTTTAAAACGTGACCGAGATATTGGCAGAAAAGCCGTGTTAAGCGATGTCAAAACAGCCTTCAGGTTTACCCCCGCCTTAACTTATCAGATTGCAGCTCTCAACAGCACTAGGCTTCATTACATTTTTCATTGCCCCTCTTACGGACAAAACTCACGCTATTACACATGTTCATCCGGAAATTATGGAAACTTCCCTAAAGAATTAAATAGCATTGTTGCAAGTTTTCTAAATTCAAATATTACATGGGAAATGCAACATTCCAGAAGGTTTTGGGCAGGCTCCACCTTATAGAGTAATGAAGGCACGATTATGCGGTTTTAAAATTGTGGGTTGCCAAAGATGCGATTTCATGCATTTTGGAGGGCAAAGAGCTACGAAAAACGAGTTTATGATCATAAAATTAGATCGTAGCAAGAAGCGCATTTTCACCATTTTAAATACTATTGTATTCTTGAAACGTCTAGTCTGTAAATCTTAATTTATTGTTATATGAGTGCAAATTTTAATGGAATTCGATTTTAAAACCGGTGGAATTCCGCCGTTCTATTAAGAACCCTGTGACTCATGTCAGGTGACATAC